>JASAOK010000019.1:600000-855242 GCA_036851105.1 Colletotrichum tabaci
GGAAAAAAAATTGCTTGGACAGACCCAGTTAATGCCCAGTTCCAGTTCCGGACGCTGCCCGGGCCAGACGGAGCTCTCAGCGCAACCCTCCCGGCCCCATCGCCATTACTCATTCCAGGCCGAATTACCTCAAAAGTACTACTCCTTTTGCGCGCGTGTTAGTTAGTCTCAAACAGCATGCGGCTACGGCAATGGGCCTCCCTTCGCTTGTACACGTCCCCGAGAGCGTCTTAGGAGGTGTGCCACGAGCACCCGGTGCCACTCCCACTCACACTTTCACACTCACACTCACACCCACCTCACGCCCACCTCAAACCCACCTCACATACACACCCCTTATCCACGCCCTCACATCCGAATCCATTTCCATTTCTTTACCTGATGGTCTGGAAAGCCGCTTCTCTGACTGGCCTGACTGGGCTGGTACCGGCAGAGACTGGCCCCCCGAGACATTCGCATGAGTAAGGGTCGGCCTGGTTCCGTTGGGCGCCGCCCGCGGGTCTGATCGCCATGGCCTTTCAGATTTTTAGGGCGCCGCGTCTCGAACGATCTGAGCCTTAGATTGGTGATCACTGCATAGGGCTCTCGGCACCCACGGCTTATATAGTGGGCTTGTGAGCCCGTTCGAACCTGTTTCGCTCTCTCTCGCCATATTCGTCAGATCCCTCTTCCCAGCACGGCACTTTTGGGCTCTACTTCGTCTGAACGATCGCCCTGTTCCCCCTATATTAACATCGGGCACCCATCGACGCCTCACGTCAACAACAACAAGCACAGACACTTACACGCACGCACCGTCTCTGACACATACAAATAAATACCTACCGATACGACGCCACGCTACTTCTTACCACACGGACAACCTCCTTACCAACTCCCACGTTCATCTCATCACAACGCATCTTGTGTGTGCTCAACCATGTTCGGCCGACAACAACGAAGGACGACCCAGTTCCCCAAGCGGAGCAGCTCAGGCTATTCGTGGCCCGAGAGCGACAGCGAGGACGACATTGTCATCCGGCCTTGTGCCCCGAACGAGAAGTCCGACGCCTCAGTCACCATGACCGAGTACGCCCCGGCGCCAACCGCCACGGGAGCGGAACAGCCCTCGGGCAACCCGAGACCCTCCCTGACCGGCCGCCGCTCCTCTGTCGAGGACGCCGACCTCGAGGCCCTCTGGGAGTGCATGCTGGAGCTGCAGCAAAAGTACCACTGCTATAACTCGACCCGCATGGAGATTGCGGCCGACCGCGAGGATGCCATGGACATGATGCGTATGTTGCTCCCCCTCTTGTGACGGGACGAACATAGGACTAACACAGCATGACGATAGCTACCAAGTACTGCATGGACATGCTCAACGACTCCATCGAGTCCCTCCCCGAGGAGGGCTGGAAGAAGCTTAGCAAATTCCTCGTCACCGACTTCGACACCTGCCAAAAGTCGCAAAAGTGGAAGTTTTGGAAGCACGTCTGAGGGCGACCTTTCTGCTTGTTCTCGGATGATCCGATCGTTCGGGTTTTTTCTTCACCCTCCACCCTTTTTCTTCTTCTTTAGCGACGCGAAGAGCTTCTGGCTCTGATTAGAATGATACCCCCCCCTTTTTTGTTTTCATGCATAAAAGTCTTATATTTGGATTGGGATTGTTACGGCGTTGGTATCCTACGGCTTACCTGGTTCATGGCGACGTGGAGTTGCCCGGCATCAGCACAAGTTTCTTTTTGGTGGTGATTTCTATTAGAATTCAATTTTTCTCAATGGCCGATAACCATATACGTAAAGACAAAACGCCGTACTCTCGTAAGCGCAAGTGAACTCTGATCATCTAGTCGATCCCCCGCCAGTATGATGTCAAGAGACCGCATGCGCTCACTGCACATTGCACATAAAGGCCTTGGTGGCTCGGCGCGGGGCAAACGATGATCTCGGCATCAGCTACAGATGCCGTCTCCGATCCCGGATGCCCAACGGTGATCGTGGTGGCGTGCTCAGCACCGCCGTGGCACGACGTGCATGTGCCATGGCATCGTGGGATCGGCGTGCGGAAGGGAGGCCGGTGAGTCAGTGTCCATTTGACATGTCGACTCGATGTAACATGGGATGCATGGAGCCCCCCCTCCTCCACCCACGGTCTCCGGATGGCTTAGTTCGTCACGAGGTTGATTGACGACGAAGTCTATCGGCTATCTCGGTGACAATGCTACTTGGTAAAGTTTCAAGCCAGCTTGGGTTTGGTATGGACAATGACTGCACTGTGGAGACGAGGCTGGGTAAACTCCATTATACAAAGGTTTCATTAAGCTATCTGGATAGATAGCATGACCTGACTAGGTAAAACATTCAAAAAAATAAAACTAACCCCCCCCCCGACAAGATTACTACACAGCCCGCAGTGCGCGCTCAAACGGGCCCCTCGGGAAGCCTACTGGCAGCGATGTTACACTGTCGGAACAGGCGAACCTCGTCTTCTGCAAAGGCACCGACGACCGAGTGAATCACGCCTCGGTTGTGGAAGATTACAAAGTCGCCCTGCTCCCAGTCATGGGCGTAGACGTTCCCGGGCGCGATACCCGGTCGCTGCAGCCGGTGCACAATCTCGCGGACTTCGGCGAGGTCCTCGACCACGGTGCCGTCCGCCAGGTGCAGTCTCCGCACCGCCGACGGGTGGACCTGCAGCGCGAGCCGGCCGGTGACGGGGTTGCGCCAGCACATGGGCAAGACCTGAATCTTGTCCTCCTCGACGGGCGGCAGGTCGCCGAGCGGGACCTCCTTGCCCTCGGACACGAGGCCGAGGCCGTCGGAGCGGGACTTTGCGCTGCTCATCCAGACGTAGGGGTGCGGGGCGTACTCGACCCTCGTCGTGCGGGCAAAGTGCTGGTCCTCGGGGGTGAGCCGGTCGTACATGGCGTAGCCCGAGACGAAGGCCGTGGTGCCGAGTGGGACGGTCATCTCGTCGCCGGAGCCGTCGTCGTAGCGGAGCGTCTGGGTGCGGCCGCCGGGCACACGGACGGCGAGCAGGGTGGTGGCGACGGGCGGCGCGAGGCCGTAGAGCGCGGCGTCGATGTGCCAGCGGTAGAAGCGGGTGAAGTCCAGGTCGTCCTCGGCCGGGATCGTAGTGGCGTGGAATGTGCGGTGGTGCGGGTGCCTGAGCCGGATGTTCTTGAGGCCTTCGTACTCCTCCACAAAGCCGTTGCCAATGACCTGCACCTGGGGCTGATGGGGTATCGTCTTGAGGTCCGGGTGCAGGATCGAGCGCTTCGCGTCGACCGTCTTGCCGTGGCCGTACGAGGCACCGGCGTCGGGGTCGAACCTCTGCGTGATCTCGAACTGGGCTTTCGGGGAGGCGTGGCCCTGGTTCTTGATGACGACGACTTGGTGCTGGAAGAGGGCATCACGGATGACATGGAAATCGGCATCTGCAGCGCCCGTCAGTCAACTATTCTGATCGGGTCTGCGAGCACCCAGAGCGAAGCTTACCAAAGGAGGTTACCGATTGTACGGGTATTCTCCCACTACGTGTGCAACATCATTTGCCTTGTTTTTTTTCTTCATCATGCTGTCGTTCTTCATGCAGTCTTACCGGTGAGATTTTCAATGTCAACATTGGTGACAATAGCTCCAAAGTCGACAGCCGAGCCCTGTGGAGGGACGATGGGCTGGACGGATACCCGAGAAGGGGTTTGAGAGATAGCCATTGTCGGTGTTGGTATGTATAGAAATCGTATCGAGCTGTTTCTGGAGATTTTTTTTTTTTGCTGGCGGTGTTCCACGTGGCAGCTGGCTTTCGACAGTCTTCTACTCAGGAGCCAAGATGGCAAAAAGACGACTCCCGGACTTCCATTAAGTAGGTGGTAGTCAGAGAATGAAACGGGGACTGTCAGAAACAAAAGTGGCGGCGATGTGTTGTGGAGGGTCGGAAGCCGCCGACGACCAGCGATTTGTTATCTCGTCAAATTACCCCGCCTTGATAAGCCTATTTATTGGATGGATGTAATACAATGACATGCGTATTTGGCCAGTATCTCGTGCATTTAACCGTTGGGAAGTCGGATATGATAGGGGAAACAGATCCCATCAAGTCAATGATCAGATAAGGCCCGTAGGTTTTCGCCATCCGCGGGGTTTACTTGTTGGTTGTTGGAACGTGCTACTTCGGCTTTATTCCTGTAAGACCGAGCGCGCGAGTTGACTTCTCGCCCCCCTTCACCAGTCCACCATCCTCCACCTCACGCTCGGCTTGCCCCAAGCAAGCTCGCTTTTGCTCAGACGTTGACATCTATTCCAGAACAGCTGTCCCAGTTGGCAATAGCGCGGGGCAGCCGTCTGCACGACCTTCTTGCTGACCAAGCTGGGCCAAGCCAACTCGGTCTCCGGGCTTGAGCCGACCCCGTCCGGTCGCGGCATCGGCGGCGCGCGGCAGTTGATTCAGCGTGTCTATCATCAGCTATGCCGAAGTGACGGCATACGGTAAGCTGTTCGCAACATGTGCCTGCCGTCAATCAAGTCAGAATGCGATAGACTTGCTCAACTTGACCCCTGTGTTGGCGATGTAGAGCGACTGGATGCGTGCTGCATCCTAGCACACCCTTCCGCGAGATTTGCCCTGGATAGTGGATTGAAATGAGCATGTCTTCGATCAGTGCTTCTTGACTTTGTCCATCCACTCCTTGGACGCCTTAGTGCCGTCGTGTGCCTTGCGGAAGAGGCCGCGCTCCCACTCGTCCAGGCCGCGGAGGAAATCCTCGTTGGAGCCGCCGATGCCGTCGTCGGTTCCTTTCCGGGCGTGCAAAGCGATCTCGGAAGCCCGTGCCACAAAGGTCTTCCGCATGACCTCGCTGAGCTCTCGCTCGTCGAACAGGTCCAGGATGCGCGTACCGAGGCCGTAGAAGTGGGCGCTCTGGTCCCTGACCGGAACAGCCCGCGCATCGGCCTTCAAGGCTTGGACGACTTGTTGTGACAGTGCGGGAGGCAGGTTCAGCGTCACCGGTGCTTTCGAGTCCTCGGCAGTGCCCGTGTTGGCGAGGGCGAGCATCTCGGCGAGCCAGAGCGGCAACGTGATCTGCGTTCCTGCTTTCAGGGCGTGGGAGGGGTTGTTGTCGAGGTATCCGAGGTCGGGAACATCGAGTTCGAATTTGCAGGGGACTTTCTAGGGTTGTGAATCAGCTGGTAGTGCTCGCCGACCATCATCACATGGCTGGGGCGGGAAAGAAAGTGGGCTTGTATGCTAGTGTTCGGCTTGACGGAAGTTTGAGTTGTGGCCGTACCTCTGCGTCTGTCAATATGGCGTCGATGTCGTAGTACGACATGACGGCTTATGTGTAGTAGGTATATTGACGAGCGATGTCTCTCTGTTGGGTCAGGAATGGCAGAATCAGTCAGTCCTCACATGCGACTTGGTGATCTTTTGCGGCGAAACCTGTCGCGTCTGGCTGCAAGCGATGCATACGCGACTGTCGGGACCACCACCCCGCCAACTTGACAAGCCACACGTGGATGGTGATCTATGGCGGTGCTTGAGGAGGGGCACCAGACGGCCAATCAAAAGCTGTGGATTACCTAAGAATGCTCGAGGGGGAAGCCTATTTTCAGATTCTCGAGGTAGAAGCTCCCCATTTTTTTAGTGGATGACGACATTCTTCTTTCATTCGCAGAAGAGCAAAGAAGCACTGAAGCCGCTGGCCAGCCAGCGGCCAGAGCAGCAGCAAGCAGTAAGCTCGGTAACCCGGGGCAGCTTTTCTGGAGATCCGAGCTCTCTCACGTAATAGCCGACACCGACGCTCCCGCAATTGACATCACTCTCCCACTCGCACCTTTGCCTTTGTCAACCTCAATCAATTGATCTCCTCCAATTGATCCCCCCCCCCCCAAAGGTACTTCAACTGCTCTAATCCCACCCTTTCCTTTGTCTGTTGGCTTTTCTGGTCTGGTCTTATTGAATAGCATCGACACTCACACACAAGACATAGAAACACGGAAAAAATGTCTTCTACTCTCCTCAGAACCGCCCCCGTCCTCCGCACCGCTCTGCGAGCCGGTGCCGGCGCCGCCAAGCCTGCCGCTGCCATGGCCAGCACGAGCTTTGTCCGCGGCAAGGCTACTCTGCCCGACATCTCTTGTAAGTAGCGCCTTCTGCTCGGCAGGCACGTCTAGACGTCGATGCAGTCGCGCTAACTGGGTGCTTCTCCTCCCTACACAGACGACTACGGCGCCCTCGAGCCCTACATCTCGGCCCAGATCATGGAGCTCCACCACTCCAAGCACCACCAGACCTACGTTAACGGCCTCAACACCGCTCTCGAGACTGTCGAGGACGCTAAGGCCAAGGGCGATTTCACCAAGGCTGCCGCTCAGGCTCCTCTGATCAACTTCCATGGTGGTGGCCACGTCAACCACTCCCTCTTCTGGGAGAACCTGGCCCCCGCCAGCAGAGACGGTGGTGGTGAGCCCGACGGTAACCTGGCTGTACGTCCTTTCTTCCCCCCACCATTCCCTTTCAACTTTCCAGACCCCACTACGGCATGCTAACATCCTTCGTAGCAAGCCATCAAGAAGGACTTCGGCTCCTTCGACACCCTGCGCAAGCAGATCAACACCTCCCTGGCCGGCATCCAGGGCAGCGGCTGGGCCTGGCTGGTCAAGGACAAGACCAGCGGCACCCTCGGCGTCGTCACCCGCGCGAACCAGGACCCCGTCACCGGCAACCTCGAGCCCCTGCTTGGCATCGACGCCTGGGAGCACGCCTACTACCTGCAGTACCAGAACCGCAAGGCCGAGTACTTCGACGCCATCTGGAACGTTGTCAACTGGAAGACTGTTGCCAAGCGCTTTGAGAAATAGGCCACCGATGCACGCACATGTACGATAGCAATTGTTGATACCTAGCAGGAATTGAAAGCGTTAAGTCACTTGAAAAGCGCATTCTCGATCGTGATTGCTGGACTCTTGGGTTGACCAGCGAGATTCTGACTTCTTTTAACTTTTCGTATTCCTGTACACGAATGGAACCCAGCCAGTCTGGGAGTCCTCATACTGGATCCATGTGTGTGGAGCGCCCGACTGTTGGCCTTGCGGGTCGGATCGGGCACGACAAGCCAGTCTTTTTGAAGTTCGATTCTACGACCATCGGCAACCATCACGACGGTGTGATCTCGCTCCCATGCCAACGGAGGATTGCTTACTGTCCCGGACAGACTTCCCGTCGACCACGGATCTTGGTTCCCTGCGACCGTAACTAGCTATATCCACGACGACTAGATCGGCGACTCCGAGGATGTTGCAAGTGCATGGCTGCGTAAAGGTGCATATGGTCGCACGACTTGGCTTTTCATGTCGGCGGTATTGATCCGGGTGCCTTGTGCCTTACCTTCGTTTGGGATCACTCGTTCCGCTCCTGTTTTGACCCAGCAAACGAGCCATGACCCGTGCCATATTACAACTAACATCAACATAACCCAGCTTCGACTGGCTTAGTGTCACCTTTTTCAAGGAACTATTCTAGCGAATGGAATGGATGTTTCGACCCGCGCATACGAGTTGTATATTCCAGAACGACCCGGCGACGCCTACCGACATGATGCTCAGAATACACATCACCCTAAGCCTAAACCGTCACTCCTTGTGTTTAATGCCAGAAAATGAGCTCCATAAAATGAGGGCATTTGAGATTTATTAAACCTACAGCGTGCACCCATTTTGCCCTTTTATAAATCTCAAATAACTATAGACTTACCTCTAAATAGAGGATTAGAGATGCGACAGGGGGGTGGTCGGAGTACCTCTTTCTGACTTATATGGGTGCATCTGAAGCTCTACAGAAGACCTCCACTCACTGCCAGAGGGCTAGCTATCACGCCGATACCAAAGTCCCTTTCCCAGTCTGCAGCCTTTTTGCCAGTGGAATTACAAGACATGGAGCTTGAGACACTACTTCAACCGGCCACAAAGAAGCTGACAACGCTCAATGCAGTCCTGTTAGAGGACAATCTTCCCATGCGTTGGACAGATATTCCCCATTTCAATTCCAGGCGCCAGCTTCTCAGGTTCGCATCTTTAACAGGCGGGTCTTGTCCAACGTTAAGGCAGCCACATCAGTAGTCGACTAGTCTGAATGAGGATGACGGGCATAAGATTTTGGAGGGGTTGAAGGATCATCTCCGCACGTCACAGTGGGTGTGGTCGAGTTCAGGCGCATAAGTAAGTTGCTGACTTCAGGCGGATTGGAGGATCAGTTCCAGGCCGCCTGATCTGCGAACCAAGCAGACCATCAACCCCCATAAGCAGGTCAAGATAGGTTGCGATCGCATCTCGCCACTTCTAGGCTGCCTCGACGTACAAAACCGTGTGAGTGTGCCCACTATTTAAATCAAGAACAACGCTATCCCCTGCGGATTTCAAACAACTTCAAGCTTATATGCCACCGGCTACACCACCTGTCCGCATCGGAATCCCTCGCGAGGCATCTGAAGCTGGTCATCATGCCTTTATGCAAGCTGTGTGCCTCCATACCATTGGAGAACCTCCCTCCGTTCCCACAGGAGAACTTCCGAAGGACTCTCAGCGGGTATCCTCGTTTTCACCACATGGTTCTGAAACGTGACCTTCACCAGAAGGACACACCGCTCAAGCAGTTCGGCGTTCAGTATCATGCTGATCTGGACAGTCTCCGCAAGGCCGCATCTGGCGGATGTGAGCTCTGCCAGGCGGTCGAAAAGGAGGCAAAAGCGTTAATCGAAGAGATCGCCACCCTTCCCCAGCCGCGATTGGGGGTAATGCAGTGTGAGCCCAGCTGGGATATGTGGCTGACGAGACGCTCCGAATCCGAGGGTACTAGAAGCGGCGATGGTCTCTGGGTTGTTACTAGGAGCTCATGGGAAAGCGACAACTGGCTTGTGCCCGTCGCATCTATCGTATTTGCTTCTGATGAAGGTGGGAGCTATTCTACTGTGGCTGCTATCCAAAGCTAAGACAATATGACAGATGATCCTCGCTCTTCCGGCTCACGAGACCGCGTATTGCGAGAGGTCCCCGACCAGACGACTCTCAACCATGTCACCAACTGGCTCAAGAAATGCAACGAACACCCACACTGCCATAGCCGCGACAAGTCGTCTTTGCCGACTCGTCTCCTCGATGTTGGCACCGCAGACTCTGCCTCCTCCACCATCAAACTCGTCGAGCCGGATTCCAACCTTTGCGACCGTTATATAACCCTCAGTTACTGCTGGGGACAGGGGGCAAAACACTTCACGACAACCAGCGAGACTCTACACGCCCGCAAAGAGGGTATCAGCCTCGAGGCGCTTCCGCAGACTCTCCGGGACGCCGTGATCATGACCCGCACCCTAGGAGTCCGGTATCTTTGGATTGATAGCTTGTGCATCTGCCAGGACGATTTGAAGGATTGGGAACGAGAGTCCGCCCAGATGGCCGCCATTTATGCGAATTCTTATCTGACTCTCGCCGCCACGAAATCGCCAAACGTCAACGGCGGTCTTCTTTCGGTCCGAAAACCAAGGTCCTACTTCCAGCTTCCTCGTGGCGGTTCCGGCACAGAAGACGGATACATTCTTGCAGCGGCTGTCTCCCTCGACAAGGACATCATTCCCGAGTATCACATGAAGATGAAAGATGAGCCGTTGTCCAAGCGAGCCTGGGGTCTCCAAGAACGTGCCCTCGCTCGTCGTATTCTACACTTCGGGAGCGAGCAGCTGTACTGGGAGTGTCTGGAGGGGCTCGAGTCCGAAGAGGGCGTCAAGCTGCCATACCGGCTTCCCTGCATCAACCCTGACGAGGACGTCATTGCCCATGTCGACAAGGTTACGCAAAGGAATGCAGAGCTCCACAAGGGATTGGACCGCTCCGGCTCGTCATTGCGGTCATGGCCCCAAATCCTTTGGGAATATGGCCCGCGCGAGCTGACGGACCCGGCGGACAAGCTGCCAGCCATCTCCGGCGTGGCCAAGACATTCAGCAAGATACTCGACGACGAGTATCTCGCCGGCCTCTGGCGAAAATCGCTAATCGAGGGCCTCTGCTGGCAGCCCCTGTCGTGCAAAGCTGCCCCCGGGGGATACCGCGCTCCGTCGTGGTCCTGGGCAGCAGTGGACGGCATACCCGCCACGGGCTTCTTGGCTGAGGGGGAGCCCCAGGCCCAGGTTCTCGATGCAAAGGTCGAGATAGACGGCGACAATCCCTTCGGTCGCGTCAAGGACGGCTGGATCAAGCTCGAGGCCCCCCTCGTCAAGATGGTTCTGTCTGAAAACAAGGGACCCGTAGGCCATCTGCTACTGCGGAGCAACGGGCAGGCCGACGACGTCCATGCGATGCTCGACACCATGGACGGGAGGTCCGAGGAAGCCGAGACGTTTTTCAAGTCGGAGGATGTGTATGCCGTGGTCCTTGCCTTCGTGTAT
Organism: Colletotrichum tabaci; assembly: GCA_036851105.1. Taxonomy (NCBI): domain Eukaryota; kingdom Fungi; phylum Ascomycota; class Sordariomycetes; order Glomerellales; family Glomerellaceae; genus Colletotrichum; species Colletotrichum tabaci. The sequence continues at coordinate 610,413 of JASAOK010000019.1, forward strand.
GGGCATCCCTTAGAACCTGACCCGGAGCGCAAGCACGGAACCGCTCATGCGCTACTCGTCACTCCCGATCATGATCGTCCGGGATGCATGAAGAGGATCGGGATGGTGTTGCGGGATGCGAAGAACTTTGGAACCGAGGAGCTAGCTTCTTCCAGGTCGACGATCACTTTGGTTTGATCATACGAAAACAGGTGCGTCAAGTTGTTCAGCATCAGCCATTAGAATAGGAAACACATAACCGAATGAATAAGCCTTCTGTTTACACTATCGGGTACGTGGGTGCTCGCTTCCAACCCCGAAGATGAATACACGTGAGGCTCTGAAGATCTGGCTTCCCAGCAGAGGTGCTCTGGACATGGACAAGCGTTCCTACGACTTTAAATTGGGACATTGCCCAACGAGACTTGGCCGGATTCGCCAAGTGAAATGGCCGTCTCGTTCTTATGACCAATGGCCCGAGATCGTCAACTCCTAGATAGTAAGCTTTGAGTTTGATTCAGTTTCCGCAAGCAAACCAAGTTTTGGATGCAGAGCACTTATTCTGATGACGACAGTGGGTTTCCCCTCGAAACATCGAGGTCGGTTCCCAGAGAGGCATAGGAGAGCTGAGACTTATGAGTAACGTTCATGAACAAGACGTTTAGTGGGGGCTGTTTTGATGCGCACTGAGGAAAAGCTACTAGTTGAAAAGAAACGTATAAGCTTTACATTACGTCTACAGGGCGTGTTTAGTGTTCACTGTTTCCTAGAAAGGTTTACTAAGAAGAATGAAAGGAAAACAACGGACATGATCAATCACCCAGCTACATGTGTCACACAATAGCATGTTAGGTTAGTTTCAGACTATTAAGACGTCGAAACATCAGGACTTTCCAAAACAAAGCATAATTGTACAACCTGCACACTTTTGGTTGTGGTTCCAGGGTTGTATGACAGTTTTTTTGTGTCACACTGTCTTTCACTTCCTGGGTAAGTCGGCAACAGCTGTCTAGGGTAGGTTCCCTTTCCTGGGCAACAAATCCTATTGCAGATGGGTCCAGGCAGCAGGAGCTCGTGGCCTTTCTCCGGCTTGGGGAAAGAGATCTAGGGCCTGGGGGCATGTATACACATGAGCTCTGGGCAATAAGTGTTTAGACTGCGCAGTTGTGCCGAATGCTATTGTCCCGAAAAAAAAAGGGACACCGGGCCTTCAAATTCAACTCGGAGGTTCTATTGCAGCGGAAGCAAACTTTATGGAGCGTCGCAAGAACTTTGACATCAGCGCAAAGCGGTGCGAGCGACCCTTTCCTCCATGCATCAAACTACTTCGACCGGCAGCACTGTCTAGTGGTGTGTTTGATTGAAAATGGTGCAAACCTCTCGATCGGCATCAGAAGTGACAGAAGGACGACGAGGGAATGCCCGACGGGGTTGCCGAGGAGATTAACAGTTTGCCGACTTTGGAACGCGTAATGTAGGCAATGGAGTGGTCGTATCAGGACACGTCCCAAAATGACGAGTTACACGGGCTGAGCCGTAGCAAATAAGGGTCCATGAGTCGGGAACATACATGCTGTAGCAGATTTTATGCAAAAAAAAAAAAAAAACCGCAGTCTTTCATCTCCAGTGACATTTCCTTCCCGCTGGCCCCCCGCGCTTTGCTTTATTTAACACCTCGGACATCTGCCAAAATGTTCGCAGTGTCTCGGCAAATTACGTAGAAGTCCTGGGCTGTGTCCAACGGATGGGGCTCCGAAAAAGCAAAAAGCCGAGGGCTTCGTAGGATTCGGCAGACACGGCACACAACGGCGCCGACGCTTGGCCCCTCTCAGGCTCTTCGAGTCATGGACAACACTTACACTTTCTGACGGCTGCGACGGCCAACATGGGGTAGCAGTGAATGGGGGATCTTGGCTGCGTCTCTACCAACCAGCCTAGTGGAATTGCTTAGAGAGGGAGTTGAATAGAGGTACTGCATTAATTTTGTCTGGTAGAAGAGTTGCAAGACATCACCTGTTATCAACCTTTCCCTTCCCCTCTAACTTTTAACATAAAACAAGGACAACCAACAAAAGCATTCTTTTCGTAGGAAAGGCAGTTAGCTAAGACCTGCCCAAAGTCCCATCAGCCCCTTGAACCGGGATTCCCGTAATCGCCCCGATCACGGTCTTACGCGTCGGCCGAGAGGGAAACCGACACTGAATAAGCGGGGGCGTCGCATTGATCTGCACCTATTTCTTCCACGGCCTCCCTCATTCTGTCTTGAACTGATGGTTACTCTATTGACATTTACATCATTCCTTGCTAGTTGCTCATTCACCCAATACCATGCTTCAACCACTCAAGAACGTCGTCATTCTTGGCGGCTCCTATGTCGGACTTGTATGTCCTCCTCTCATTCCTTGCCTTGACTGACCTGTAGAAATGCATATTGCTAATTTCATAAGTGTAGGCTGCGGCGAAAGAGCTAGCAGCTGCATTGCCAGCATCTCATCGTGTAAGCAGACTTTGAAACGGACTACTAGTGAGGCTGCTAACGCATCACCCCCTGTGCTACAGATACTGCTCGTTGAACCACACAGCCATTTCCACCACCTGTTTGTTTTTGTGAGTCATTCTGAGAGAGTGGCATCTTGCGTGCAGAGACAGACAACTGACGGTTCGTTAGCCTCGCTTCTCTGTTGTGCCCAAATACGAGCACAAGGCTTTTATTCCATACACCGCAGCCTTCGCGGCATCACCCGACGCCTCGCGGCATCAAGTCATCCAGGCTCGCGCTGAGTCTCTCCACCGTGGTCGCGTCGTTCTTGATCGGCCCTGGCAGGGGTCGGCCGAAATTGTATTCGACTACCTTGTCGTCGCCACCGGCACCCGGCTACAAGCACCCGGCTCTATGCCATACGACGACAAACTGTCTTCGGTCGAGTATCTCAGATCTTACCAGGATTCCGTCATCAAGGCTTCGTCTATCGTCATAGTCGGAGGCGGCGCCGTCGGTGTTCAGATGGCTACCGATCTCAAAGAGTTGTACCCTGCGAAGGAGGTCACCCTTGTGCATTCTCGGGAGCATTTGATGCCTTTGTATCACACAAAGATGGACGAAATCATCAAGTCTCGGTTCAGCGAGCTGGGTGTCAAGTCAGTCAACTATACATACCTTGCCTGAGATGCAGTGCTAACCTCCGAGACTACAGGCTCATTACTGGAACGCGCGCCGTGCTCCCTTCCGATGGCACACAAGGTGCATTGAAGCTCACGGATGGCCGCGAGATCGTAGCCGATCTGGTCATCCCCGCAACTGGACAAACACCCAACAACGGATTTGTCAAAACTCTCGAGCCGAGCACCGACGCTCCGTTGCTTAACCCATCCAATGGATTTATCAAAGTGCGGCCTACGCTCCAGTTCAAGGACCCGGCCTACTCCAATCTGTTTGCCGCTGGTGACATCGCCGACAGCGGAGCACACAAGGCTGCCCGACCCGGCGCTGCGCAAGCGCAGGTAGTCGCCAAAAACATCGTCGCCATGGTCGAGGGTCGGGAGCCCACTGAGAAGCTCTTAGTCACCCCTCCGGGGATTCATCTCTCTCTGGGGCTGGTAAGGACCACCCCTCTGAAACCATCTGCCCAGTGGCGTTGACTAACGTGTGCCTTTTGCTTGTGCAGATTAAGAACATGGTCTTCAGAAACCCCAATGTTGCAGCCGGGGAAACCGAACCTACCGTTATGATGCGAGACGAGTAAGTCATTTTTTGCACTGGTGTACCAAAGACTTCCTTCTAACTCGTTTGTAGTGGAAAAGAGGACATGAACATTGATAGTGTCTGGGAACGTCGCGGTGTCAAGGTCGCCGATCCAAAGGAATACCACCTGTAACAAGACAAAGAAAGTAAATATGAGTTGGTAGAGTGACTGGACGAGTACCTGGGTGTGGCGGTCGACACCCGAGGCTCGAGCACAGCCGCTTTGGTAATTGAAGATGACTGATCAGAAATTGCCCATCATGATAACCAATCACGGCTTCGGTGACTCAATGCCTTCATTGGTAATACGGACGAGATTTGGTAATGGTCCGACCAAATAGACACAGTTCAAGAAGCACAAAGGTTACACATTAGCAACATATAAGAGCAGGTCATGTCCTGCTCGCAAGAAGTTAGATTCGCCCAAACCAAATCGCACATTTATCACACAGTCGCATACCCTTTCACAAGCTATATCCCCGAGTGCCAAATTCTTCGTTTCAAGAAATAATTAAGCGCATAAGGACTGACTTCCACATCATGACCACTCGCCGCATCTTCGTCATTGGTGCGACTGGCGCCCAAGGCTTGCCTGTGTGCCGCGGACTCACCAACGAAGGCGGTTACAGCTTGCGTGTTCTGACCCGTGATTCAACATCTGCCCGGGCACAGCAGCTTGCCAAGCTCGGAGACGTCGAATTCGTCGAAGGGACGTTTGCCAACGAGGCCGACCTTCGCAAAGGGTTTGCGGGGTGCTGGGGCGCCTTCGTCAACATTGACGGCTTCAACTGCGGCGAGAAGGCGGAGACGTACTGGACCATCCGCTCATACGAGCTCGCCGTCGAGCTGGGAATCAAATTCTTCGTCTTTGGCAACCTCGACTACGGCTACAAGAAGAGCGGCTACAACCCAAAGTTCCGATGCGGACATTACGACGGTAAAGGTCGCATGGCGGAGTGGATGCTGCAACAGAGAAAGAGCAACAGTATGGGCGTTGCGATCTTCACCACGGGCCCGTACATTGAGATGACCGTCTCTTCAAAGACAATCATGACCCCGCGAGTCGAGGACGGAGTCGTCACTTGGAGAGTCCCGCTCGGTGACGGCGCGGTTCCGCATGTCGCCCTCGATGATTGTGAGCACTATGTCCGCTGGCTCTTCGACAACCCCGACAGGTCTGACGGGATGGACCTCGAGGTCGCGATCGACCATATCCACTATGCCGATCTAGCCTCGGCGTTTCAAAAGGTGACTGGCAAGCCGGCTCAGTACATTGACACACCCGCCGACGTCTACTTTGACCATTTCCCGATCTCTGACGAACCGGCGGGATACAACGCGGACCCGGCGGACCCGGCCACGATGTCGATCAAGCAAAACTTTTCCGGGTTCTGGACCATGTGGTCGCACTCTGCGGGCAACAAAGGAGTCATCAAGCGGGACTATGCGCTTCTGGACGAGATCCACCCCAACAGGATCAAGACGGCAGAGGAGTTCTTCAAGAGAGAGGAGCAGAGGCGACGGGCTGGTGGTCTCGACAGTCTCTTCGAGTCTATTTCAAAGAGCGACCTGGAATCCATCTTGAAGCTCGGCGAGGACAACAGAAAAGGAAAGTTGTAGTATGGTGAGATGAAGGATGAATCCACAAGCAAGGGGGGAGGGGCCAAGAAGCTTCAGTATCAACTCGACCAACACGGCAAAGGCGTTTGGGAAGTGTGAACCAAGACTGAAGATGTGTTCTCTGTAGTTGCTGCAAAGTGCAGTCCCAGGAAAAGAGGACGGGTGCGAATATTGAACCGGAGGGACCGTTCATAGGCCGGTTCTCAATCGAATCAGCAGACGTCAAATGTCCGGAGAAAGTACGACTTCCAATTCCCCTCTAGGTACACTGTCTTTTACATGATACTCAAGGATTGCCCCTATTTCACCATGATTAGTTAGATATTGAGCTCGGTGACAATAACGCAATGTGTCGTTTTTCTTGCCAGCTTTGCATTGTTTTGATTATGATAATCTTGTTTTTCTTTTGTGCAAAACTGCGCAGACGCTCACTTTGCCCTAGGAACTGACTGAGACGTCGGTCTTAGGTATTTCAGGATTATAGGGAGGGAACGCCTGCCATGCCGTGTTCCGGGATAGATCAACGACGATGAGATGAGCTGTGAATGCCGGGAGGTGGCCTCCATTGCCGATGCTCTTCGATGAGACCCCTGCATGGACGAGATGACATCAATCACCCTTGGAGGCGTCATAAAACATTGTGAAGTCTAATGAAATCTATGACCATTCTATTATTACAAAGTCCCCTTGAAACAAAAAGTCGTTCGCAAGTCCGACCCCATCATGGGATGTACGGCTTGACCTGCTCCTCCACCCATTCCCAGTACTTCTTCCCAAGTTCGGTGTCGAGAAGATCTGCCCGGCCAGAAGCAAGCCGTCCGTAAGGAATAACTACAGGAACAGTCAGAACCAGCTGGTGGCATTCGCACTCAAGCCAGAGATCGAAGTGGCACTTACCCCAGCCTCCGTTGCTTGCCCCGGTAATTGCTGTACTTAGGCCAGCGAAGAGTTCAGTGTATGCCCCATTCTTGGGATCGCTGGAGAGGAGTTTCTAAACCAAAAGCGTGGAACCAGTCAGTCTCAGGTCCGGGGCCCCTTAGTCGGATAACTAGAAGGTTCGTTCTGGCATGTCTTACCGCAATGATCTTTGAATGCCACGACATGGTCCGCTGCAGGTCGGTCATGTAGATGCCGGGGTCGACGCTCTGCATTTCTTGTGGTAAGCACACCGGATGCCGCCCGCCGATAGGAAGTCATGAGATCGCCTACCACGCTGATGATGCCCTCATCGGCCGTCCGTCTCGCGAACTCGGCGGCGATGACGACATTGCCTGCCTTGCTCCTCGTGTACTTCGTCGTCGCGCTCTCGTCCCTTGCGTAGTCCAAGTTGCCGAGGTCGATCGGCGGCTTGGGCGCCACAGTCACATACCCCGAAGATAGCCAGACGACCCGGACCGAGTCCTTTGGCGCGGCTCTCGCGGCGGCCGACAGCGCCGGGCGGAGGAAGTGGGTGAAGAGGAACGGGCCCAGGACGTTGACGCCGAGTTGGAGCTCGTAGCCCTGGGCCGTCTTGGACCCCTGAGGCGGCGTCATGACGCCCGCGTTGTTCCACAAAACGTCCAAGCGGCTCTCCTTTGCGAGAAACTCCTGGGCGGATTGCTTGATGGTCGTGAGGTCGCTGAGGTCCAGGTGCAGGTATTCACAGTGGCCAGCGGATTGCGGGTACAATTCCTTCAGCTCGTTGATCACGGCCGTGGTCTTCGTCTCAGACCGCGCTGCCAAGTAGACCTTTGCGTTCCTCGAGTAGAGGATCTTTGCGAGTTCTTTTCCCAAGCCACCAGAGCTGCCGGTGACGATGAAGACCTACGGAGGGTGTGAGTTGCGTCGTTGGGACAGCTTTCTGGAAGACGGTTACGTTACCTTGCCGCTCTGGTCGGGCAAGTTGGCCTCTGTGAGGCTGGCCTTGGGGGGAAAAGCGCTTCTCAGTACGTCGTTCATCTTGCTGGATTTTCGATGGTGTTGGGCTTCTGTGCTTGCATTTTGAATCCTGTCGACAGAGGCCGCGGCATCTGTTCTTTTATAGAACTGGCTGACGTACGACTGGCGATGCTCGTGGTTGACCCTCCCACCGGCTCGACTCACAGGGTCAAGGCAGCGCAAGACACGCTACATGTTCAACGTCAGCATTCGTTGGAATGCGAGAGTGGCTTAGACGACGATGCAAGCAAACAAGCGCGTGGTGTCTGACGAAAGCGATACCAAGGCTATGCATATGCAAGTATGGCATCTTTCCTCGAATCAGGCAGATTGGTGTGCCGTCGTGTGTGTGTAACCAGCCAGAAGGCAGCGTCGCCAAGAGGTCGCGCGGGTTTAGGAGCAAAAACGGGCACCCATATTTCCGAATCTGCCATTCCTCCGCATCTTCCTCCCCTCCCATACCCCCGAATCTCACTCTCCAGAATTCCGAGTCGGATTACGGGGAACACCACACAGCCGATAGCTGGCGACTCTTTGACTTGGGCTTGATTCCAACGGCTGTAATGAGGGTTGGTACGAGTCACGACCGGAGTTTGGTTTCACACGGTTATCTTGTCAAATGATGGCTGCCGATGTATGTAGGCATGGAAGAAGACGTCGGTGGCTTGAGATGAGCGAGGGAAGAAGAATCAAAGGGGCCTTAAGGACAGGTGATCGGGGTGGGTGAGCAGGGTGAACAGGGTGAGCATGGCCAGGTAGTTAGTCGATGTTAGGTGGTTGCACCAAGGTACGTAGCCAAGGCGGTCCCTGTATCTTAAAGACCTATTTATCTTTTTCTCTGCATAGAGACCTTCTACAAGAATGTCTTCGCCTGCAGTAAAGCTAAGACAGTACTGCCCTGTATCTAGTACCAGCCATACTGTCGCATCGTCTAAGTCTGCACCCTAAGCTAGCTGCAACAGCAATCCTGTCTCTAAGCCGTGGTATGGTCTGTGTGTGTGGTATACTATGGTCACATACCTCTCGCAGAATGTGGTATCGCCGGCGTAGTAGCCCCTAGGTCCAGCTTGCCGTTACTGCAAGCCGTCTCCGACTCGCAGCCGACCATGTCTTGCAGATCAGAGGCGCAGAGTAACGGCCACACCTGAACGTCTACTTGCACTCTGTCCACTAACTTAACATGTGTCTGACATTTGATGTTCGATCGCGGTGCGCTGTGTCCGAGATTGGTCCGGCCGCTTTTCCTGTGCTCGAAGCTTAACAAGTCTGCTGACATTATGTCAATCGGCAGTCTTGACAACTTACATTACGCTCGACGGAGCACGTAGGCTTGTCCCGAACCCTCGCCAGGAGACACGCTGATGCCTCACAATGCTCGACTCGTCCGCCTCCCGAGCTCAGAGCCGGATGGGCCGGAGGGTGTCTTGTCTCTTCATCAACATCAGTGACAGAACCTGGAATACCCTCGCTTTAGTAAAGCCGACCCGATACATTCATTACTCGTCAAAAGGCATAGTAGGGCCAGGATTGCCCTGCAAAGGATAGATGCCACTCGTTTATTTAGATCTTCTGCAGACCCAGCAGATCACTCTAAGCAATATAACCTCACTTATCCCTATTCCTTATATCACTGCTGACCAGACTGAAGGTCTGTCAATCAGACAGGGTTATTGTGAGAGCACGATTCAGAATAATTTAATAAACATTATCACACACTATCATAACCCCCCTCAGCCACCCAGTAACCAAGCAAGCTCTTCACGCGCTATCCTTCACCGCAGACAGCCGTCGACTTGAATCCTTTGCGCTACAGTATCCTTGCTATACATTTCAACATCGTACAACCGACCAAGCTCATCGCCGGCACATGCTCCCATTGCTCTCGAGGGCGGGTCCCACCTACCGGAAGACCCAGGCCCCGAAGACGTGCACCCTGAGCCCGAGACCGCCGATGATTTCCCGCGCGTGCTCCCGCCCCCCGGGAAGATGAGTCGCCACCAGGTTTTGAGGATGGGCAAGCCGAGGACAAGGTTGCCGACCAGCATCGCGGTACTGACCTCGCGGACGGACCACATGAACCAGATTGGGTCTGTCGAGTCGGTAAAGACAGCCACCTTCATTAGGATTGCCGAGATCATCTTGTTGAAATGTCAGAGGAAAACGCGTCGTGGACGTCCACGGAGAATGGGATACGAGGATTTACTCACTACGAATATTCCCATACTAAACAGGCACACAAGTAACAGTTTCCTGAGGAAGAATGAACGTTAGCATCAGGGACCAAAATCTGACAGTCATCGCGAGAGTTGTCTCTCTTCCTATGCCAGGTGCGAAGGAATTTACTTACATTCGAAACTTCATATTAAGTTTGCTGATAAGTGTAACCGGTATGAGTAAGAGAACAAGGTCCGTCGAGAGATTTAAGGTCATCTGCATAATGTTATAATGTTTCCAGGTCAGGCACTCCACTGTGTCAACGTTAGCGTTTCCCCATTCTCGACTACTTCATTTCCCCATGCTACTCTCTTCTGCAACTAAAATTACGTTTGCTCGTCATCGAAAGGGAATCGTACAGTTGCTAGGGACAAGAACTAGGTAGTCGGAGAATGGCCGACACCAGCCCTTATAGAGGGCAACGATAATCGCAACGTATGACAGCCCGGTGTATGCCGCGACCATGACCTGGAGCGTGATATGATTGTCAAATAACCTGCCAGCCGTGTTAGCTTCCTCTCTACTCAACCCTTTTCGCTTCCAATCGGCCTGAAGAAAGGAGACCGGCCACATACGTCAAGCGGTTGTATAGCAGCAAAAGACAACATTTATTACCCCACAGCGTCGTCTGGATGGATGTTTCGGCCAGGATGTTAAGGATCCCCAGTGTCCGGGTGACGGCTGACGGCTGATCAGGGATGATGCTGTTGAAGTCGGTATTCGCATAAATGTCGGAGTACTTGTAGAGACCAACGATTGCGGCGGTGTAAATGAACTGGCCAGAAGAACGGCACGCATGTCAGCAAGTCAAGTCGAAGCCGCCCAGCCTGGCCTAAAACAATTCTGTGCCAAAATGCAAGGCGTATGACCTGTGCGAGTGATTCGAGGAAAATAGCAGGCTCACAGTAATAATAATCATCAAAATATCATCCATGGGAACATCTCTTAGGAAATTGCGCTTTCGGGTGATGTACTGGGATAGACTTCATTAGTTAGTTAGGACATGGCCCTATATATAAAAGGGGAAGTGAACAGACAATCTGATAATAACCGAAGTGATGGCCAAGCCATACCACAACCAACATTCCACCTCCGCCCTCAGCAGCATACCCATTGTGGCATTGGTAGTGGTGACAGCGCCGGCTAACCAATGTCAGGTCCTAGTATTTAACCCTTATTGACGTTAATGAAATGCAACTCGAAGAAAGATACCTTTACAGAAGGCGAAGAGAGAGAGACACAGAGGGCGGGAGGGAGAGAGAGAAATCTGTTAAAAGAGGGGCTCGCACACGACTATAAGAATACGCAAATCAGAACATGGCTTTTTGATGAAAAGTTTAGGGTCAACAGGCTCTAATCCGCATCCGGTGGGTGAGGAATTGGGGGAAGATGACCAGAACGATTCCAAGGGAGGCCATGTTCTGGCGTCCTTGACACTAAGCCGTTGTTTGGACCGATCTTAAACTCTGAAGCCACACGGCAAACTAGGTTGTGTGGTATCGAGCCACGGGAAGTTTCCGTCCCCATACTATTTATTGCTTGCGCAAGAAGATACCAATCGGCAGGAAAGCAGGCTTGGGTTGTTTCTTAAGGCTGAAAGCAAACTTGGCGCCACATTCGACCATAGATTTTAGGCCACCCCTAGAGGCGCGGCGCTAAGCGCCATGTCACTAGGATGAGTTTGTCGTCTGATTTTGTCCTATCCGGCCTTGGAAGCTCATGCCTCAACACCCAGTTGCTCTTGAAGAGAGGCTGAATCCGGTCCTCTGGGTCACCAGCGGCGGCGGTAACCAGGAACCAACCGCCGTTTAGTCGAAATTCGATCGAGAGATGTACCCCGAGACCAAGGGCACAGCCTCAATCGATAATTTGTCACCGCCATCTTCCAGGTTCGGATTGAAACAACTGCCCGAATAACAGAGCCGCAGCGTTGTGGTTTGCCGCTGGCCCCGGCTCTTCCCTATTTATCTTCAAATCACCTCGAATCGGGTTGCGTCTCTCAGCCGGTGCAGGAATCTTCACGACATGTTCAATTTACTAGTAGGTAAGACGACACCTAAGTAGCTTACTAGTAACAGTCACTAAAGCTTCTGTCTGCAGGCCGCCAAAGCACCCACCTCAGCCATATTACTATTAGAGTCCTGATCTCGTTCACGGATGGCGTCCCTCAAGGTCACATTGCATTGTCTCGCCCTTGTCCCCACGTCGATGAACCTAGTGACAACTTCACTCTTCCAACGTCGAAAGGTCGACAAGATCCCTCAGCAAAGCACTTGTCCCAATGGACCATATTATCACGTTCAATCTCCTATCGTGGAGACTTCGTTCGGGTGGTACACAAGCTCAAGATTGAGTTCGAGACGGAGACTGAGCACGGAGAGGTTACTATCTCGAGCTTACCTGTCATGCCGCTTGAGTATACCTCACAGGCATTGCAGGAGAGGCTAATGCGTCGTGGCCAAACGTTTTGGAAATGTCGCCAGAAAAGACTCATTTCCTACCGAGGCACAGGGCAAATTTACAGTGTAAGTGGGTTGTTCTCGGATGAGCTCTGAAGTTGAACTCTCCTATCCTCCGAGCAACCCTTTTGGCTAGTCTCACTAACATTCTTTAGGGGGAAAGATTTATGATTGACTTCGAGACGTATACAAGCTTCCGTCCAGATAATCAGTACACGAATAAGGACAAGTTCGTACCAGAGCCAGGCCTGCCTACAGATGGCAGTGAACCGCACGTTCCTGAAGTCTATCTCTTTTCAAACCTTGTCCCTGGCTTTTTTGAGACGCAAAAAATGGGGTAATACTTCATATGGCTTTGCATTTGAAAGAACTTTACTGATCTTTCAGATAGCTGATGTTGAGGTCGACCAGATTCGGGACGTGGCCTGGAATGATCATGCCTTCAACAGTCTGGTGGCTGATGAAGATATGAAGATGCTCATTCTTGCACTTGTCACCAACCAAATTGATGCCAAAAGAGGCACAGACGTTATCGATAATAAAGGAAATGGCCTCATTATGCTGCTTCATGGCTCTCCGGGCACTGGGAAAACATTTACAGCTGAATTAGTCGCCGAAATAGTTAAGATACCCTTGTACTCAGTAACCTGCGGCGACATAGGCACGAATCCTGCTGAAGTTGAGAAATATCTCGAGTCCGTCTTCCACCTCGGCAAGATCTGGGACTGCGTTGTGCTCCTCGATGAAGCTGAAGTCTTCCTCGAGTACTGTACTCTGCAAGACCTCCAATGGAACGCACTTGTCTCCGTGTTCTTGCGTGCTCTAGAATACTACGATGGGATCTTGATTCTTACGACAAACCGCGTTGGGACCTTCGACGAGGCGTTCAAGTCTCGAATTCAGCTGGCGCTCTAGTACAAAAGGTTGGAGGCCTACCAACGCAAGCAAATCTGGAAGAACTTCTTCGAGCGGCTCAAGAGCATTGGAGAGGAGGACAGCATTGACTTTGACGATATTTCGCTGCACATAGACGAGCTGACCAAGCACCCCATGAACGGACGACAGATCCGGAATACGATCACCACCGCACGGCAGCTCGCTAAGTTCATGGGGAATAAGATGGTATTTTCGCATCTGCAACGAACTATTGCAATCACGAACAAGTTTGACGAGTACTTGGCTGACGTTCGGGAAGCTGATGTGGAGGAACATGGTGGAAGAGGCCTGGATGGCAGGTACTCCGACGAGTGTTTTGCTCGATCTGATCAGATACGATAGTGCGACTAGCTATTCAAGTAACAACGCGGTAATGAATTGGTTCCTTCTTCCATATGATCAGGGGGCTTTTAACTTTTGGCTTCAGCGGATATTTAAATATCACGGACGCAGCTAGTGGACGAGGCCGATCCGCAGAATCCGAACCGCTTGTATCTCGGCGAGAAACTCAAACTGTCGGCGTTGCTGGTCTTTGTAAACGATGCCTCTTTCACCGTTCCTGAGATTTAAAAATGGCTAGCATCCACCATGAACGATACTGAGAGGTTCTCAAGCTGGAGACTGAAATGGTGTCACAATATATTTGTGGTGTTGTAGGTTAGAGGCTTAGCCTTGCTAAGCTCTACATTATATATCTGCTTGCAAGGACTGTACTTCTACAAACTACAGCTCCTAGCCTATGCTTTCTTAATTTAAGCACTTTACATACTTTAGGCCTTATCCCACAGCGGGAACCAGACACAGTTTCTGCCACTACAAGCCTTACGTCCCAAATTCCTTGAAGGCCACTGCGCTTCAGGGCCTCACAAAGAAGGGGCGTCAGCCTGTTTTGACTACCTAGGGCCTAGGTGGTTGGACAAAGATGATGTGTAGTAACCATCAGGTACCACGCATTTCTGAGAGAAAGTAGGAATAAGTAGTTCATAAATCATGGAGCGTAACCCAGAGCTCCAGCACCCCTAACGTGACCTCGGTTGTCTTGATAATCTTCCAGTCCGTACTGCGGCAAGCTGAATTGCTGCCCGCTTAGCAGTTCCATGCCTGGCTGGATCGTGGCAGGTTGCTGGGCATCGAACGACTGCGTGAACCCAAAGTCGAGGCTCGGCTCCTTCTCTTCGGGAAAGGGGACTTCGGAGAGGAAATCAAACTCAAAGTCCGGAATGGCGTCGGCGTTGAAGATGTCCAAGGGATCGGGGATCTCCGGCGTCGTGCCGCTGGTTGTCATGGTCGATGGCGACGTGTCGTTTGTTAGCGAGGTTGTCGACCTGTCCGTCTGGGAAGCCGACGCTTCGACACACTGCGGACCCAGATGATAGCGCTCCTGGTTCTCGAGTTGTTGATAGCCCTTGAAGAGCGCGAGCTGGAGGTTCCGGGCGATGTCAATCACCTTTTGCTTCATCCCCTCCTCGACGAAGCTGAGCTCGCGCTCGACTTCCGCTTCGAGCTGTCGGCGGACCAGGGGCGGAAGCTCGCGACGCAGGTAGTCCTCGTAGCCCCCCAAGTTGGTCTCGGCGTCTTCGGTGTTGTAGTCTGCTTTTTGGTCAGTAACCCCCCCCCCCCCCCCCGACTCTACGGGTTGTGGCCATGAGCTCCGACTTACATGGCGATGGTATCTCCCTTTCCCTCACGTCGGGGAAGAGGATTCCGTACACCTGCGTCCACTTGTCGGCTTCTGTGAGCTCCTTTGCGGACGTCTTCTTGCGCGAGCGAAGCCGCTTCTCCTGGTCTTGAGTGATGCCGTCCAGAGCCTCCGGCTCGCGGACCTCGCAGGCGTCTGCCGAGCGGGCGTGTGCTTGGAGGTCTGCCTGGGTCTCAAACGGCTGACAGCAGCGCGGGCACGAGAACCTGGGAAGCGAGTGCTTGCGATATATGTGTTCCCTGATGGCTTGTCAGCGTCCAATGTTCACGCTCTGGCGGGAACGCAGCATACTTGATGCGATGGACATGGTCCCAGCCTGGCCCGCAGCACGGGCGCTGGTTCTTGTACTTGCGAGGGTTGTGTTTGAAGAATGGACAGGCAAGTTTCGCTCCCTTTCCCCCGTCTTCGTGAACCTTGGGAAGCTTTGCCCGAGGCGAAAAGTCTTCTTCGTCGTCCTCGTTGTCGTCGTCGTTATCGTCTTCCTCGTCATTCCCCTCAATTTTCCCATCCGTTGAACGATCGTGCTTCCCTGGTCTCTTTCCATGTGTTTGCGACGAGGTACCCACAACCTGTGCTCCTTTCCGAGCAGTTCGCCTCTTTGACGGCGAGGCTGCTTGTCGTTTGGACTGCGGGGTTGGTGCTGGTGCTGCTGCTGGTGCTGCTGCTGGTACCACTTGAGAAGCCGATGATCTCCCCAATGGTGCTCCCAAATGGTGGTTCGCTGGTGGAACCGAGGAACGTGAGGGCGGAGCAGCTCTCAATGGCTCGGGTTTTGGTGAGCGGCCCCTGGATAAAAGAAGGACTGCCTTGCCTTTCTTTTGCTGATCAGGGATCAATTTCTGTGCTCTTGATACTGGCAGTGATGGCGGCGGGGGCGGTGGTGGCGGTGTTGATGAGAGGGCCGGTTTGGACCGGAGACTAATACGACGAGCCGGGGTCGAGGAGTCGTCTGACATGAAGTCAATCTCACTGGTTGTTGAAAAAAGTGGCGCACTCCCCAGTTCAGGTCGTCCCCCAGGCCTTCCGACGGGGCCGGCGGCGAGGAGCCTGGACTCGTAGCCGCTGGTTGAGGGCCAAGCAGGAACTTGTCGGAGCAGTGCCTCTGGTTCTTGTGATCCACCCTCGTCTTTGACCTTCAGCTTCGTGTCCAGCCAGTTCATGAAGGAAGACATGATTTTGTCGACCATGAGCCTCTGGACTCTCCTTGAAGGGTCCTCGGCTTCTTGGGCAGCTTCATCCTCTGCGCCGGACGAGCTTCCGTTGGTGCTCTCCCCACTCCTGGGTGTCGAGACGGCTCGGCGTAACGTTGTGGGAGGACTCGGCGAATGTTCGCCTGGTTGATTGAGAGACTCGCCCATGTCGTCTGCCCCGCTTTTCACTGATGTCTCTGAGAGGAACTCTGGCCAAAGTGTTCCCGATTCTGATCCCTTGGAGGACTTGGGACGACGCTGTTCCTTTCTTTTGGCCTTCGTGTCCAATGATTGCTCCGCTGGCCATGAGACTCCGGGGACGCCTGGTCCTGGACGGATGTCCGCTGGAGGCTGTTGGACATGATGTTGGCTGTCGGCCTGGCTTGGAGCTGGGGATGGCGATCCCTTCATAGGAGGCTTGTTGTCTGTGTTGTCTTCTTGCCGCCTCAAGAGAGGTCTACCGAGAAACCGCGAGAGGCGGCCTCGGACCCCGGGCCGGTCCCTAGGCGACTCGGTCTGTATCAACTCGAAGCTATCCTCTTCTTGCCGGGCGTCATCGGCGCTCTCATGCCTACTGGCCGTCTCGACATCAGACGCACCAGGTGAGACGTCGTAATGCCTGCCATCCTCGTGGGGCGGGTCAATATCGCCGGTGACGGGCGGCTTTTCCTTTTCTGGTGGTGTTGGGCTCATATTTCCGTGCGGGATCTGTATTGACACGGGACACAAATGGGCCAGCACCGAAAAGGGAAACACGTATGGGATTGGGATTGCGGAGATGGGCGCGGAGAAAGGCGGACATGGGTTTGGGTTGAGAGATGAAAGAAGGCAATCCACAAGGAGAAAAAAAGGGGCAGGCGGCTTTTGAGGCGGCGTTGAGCGTCGAGAGTTTTCCGCCGCTGCGCAAAACTTGGGGAAATCTATGGCATGCGGCAATAGCACATGTTACTTGGCCTACCTATCCTATGCGCTATTACAGATCTAGACAACTAGCGTAACCAAGGTACACTTTCTAGTTACTCTATCACCTACCTACCTACTACCGATACAAAATCAATGTTTTTGTTTTTGTCCCTTGCTTTAGTTAAGGTTCATAAACCGGTGATCATCCCCGGCCTTATAATACCTTATCACCGCCAGTCCCCCCCCCGATTCTGTTACTTAGGTAGTGGGGGTCCAGCGCCCAAGCCATGTGCGGCCCGCAAATGCGCCCCTTACCTGAGACGGAGACGCTGAATCGACAAAAAGTATGTTAGATGACAATACACACGACTCCGTAGCTAGTCAGTCTGTTCTCAGCCTCGAATTGGTCATCTTCCTTCATCAAGAGGCTAGTGTCAAACAGTAGTCACTAGACACAGTTTCAAGCCAGATATAAATACTCGACTCTTCCTAACATGATCCTAAGAAGCATCCGAGACTGCAGCATCCAATTCATCGGCTACACTCCTTTTTTTGTTGTTGTTTTATAAAACTCATTCTTTCTCTGATAAACATGAAGGTTTCTTTCATAACCATTCTGCTCGCGCAGGCTTTGACTGCCAGTGCTTTGCAGAAGTATTGCAACGGTGGATGGGGTCTCGCAGCTGGGAACACTTGTGATGTAATTATTCGCATCTTCCCTGCAATGCAGCATGAACACTACTGACAGATATGATCGTCTAGGGAAAGGGAGCAAACTCCTATTGCGTGAGTATCAGCCAGTCATTCTGCTAAGCAACATGTTTCTGAGTATTATCAAAGTGCAAAAACACTCAATCAGCGGATTTCCCAACTTTCCGAGGAGCATGCTTCTCCCCGCAGAACGCTCGTGACCAAGAGGATACCTCTCAGGACTGCACCGGAGGTGTAAGTTCCCACTCATCATTTCACGTTTACAAACTTGCTTGCTAACGAATTTCCCCTCAAAGGATGTCTACTGTGTAAGTAACCGCTCACGAAGTGAACTAAATGAATAGCTGCTTACTTCCTACAGTGCGACTAAGCTACTAGAACGCATGAGACTTTGCTAAGTCTACGCCGAGAGAGCAACCAGAAAGTCGTAGTGGTGGTTGAGGTCTTCCCAATGACAGAGTTCTCAACACAGCAAGATTGTGGAGGAATATAACACAACGGACAGCAGGGAAATGAAAGAGAAAAAACCGAACGCCATCATTTTCACTTCGAGTCGTTCACTCGTGGTGAGTCGTCAGTTGACAACAACTCTCAACTTCCAGCGTCTTTCCATAGAAGAGGAATACTAGACAGAAAACATTGCCTCTCTATCTCGCAGAGTTATTTAACTGCTTGGAGGATTTGAGAGGTCCACCTCAATCGTGCTCTTTGTGCTCAGCTCTCCTCTGGATCAAATACTCTCATCAACGGCACAACTCACCACCATACTCGGCTTCTCTGGTGGACCTGGTGCTGAACCATGGGTTCGATTAACTCCACCTTCTCTTGTCTACGATTCTGCCGTTGAGTGATGTAGGCGTTATTGTAGACGGCTGCGGTCGGATTGTGCCGCATGACCTGATCGAGAGCGGCGTCGGTCGCAATATCTTGATACCGCTCACATCTGGACGCTGTTTCTGCGCCAAACGGCCACAGACAAACTTACAATCGACGACGCTAGCTGTCCCGCGTCGAAACAGTAGCTAGCCAGCTTATCCTAAAAGCTTGTGGCAGGTCCAAGGCGATTGAGGCAGTACTTGAATTGAGAGTATGGGAGAGCGCTCCCATATTCTCGACGAATGATTGGCGTCTTGAGCCTTTTCTGAATCACAATTCCAGCGCAGTGGCGTGCACAAGCCCGGGCCCTAGCCTTATTCTCGAAGATGTGCACTGGAGTAGTCAGGCTTCTCGCCTCAAAGCATTATCAGTAAGAGCAATGGCAGTATTATTGTAAATGTATATGGCACAATACGACTATACAATGCATCTAAGCAATACTTAAGAGATCCGGCGCCGAACAGAACGCTATATTTGATCGAGGCCCATACTCTGTGCGACTAGAACAGCCCCTTGCCAAATTGCTGACCCGAGGTGCAAATCCAACGTTTACCCCTAATTCAGGTTGACCTGACCTCCTTTCCGTATTATAAGAGCCAGAGGGTTCAACTCACAAGACTTATTGACCGATTATATCCGGAAAAACTGGAGAGATTCGTCAAGTTTCACGGTCGATCTAGACAGTTTTCTATCAGTGATCTTGTTTACTAGATTGTAAAGTACTCATGGTCATCAGTATTATGGTTAATGTCTACAACAAAGACAAAAACAAAAAGCATCAACACCAAGTATTCGCTGGTCTTCACCGACCCAGCGACTACCTCGTCCCCACTATCTGTAGCCTCGCCAGCCTGAAGTGGACGGCATTGCTCCCTGGGACGGACGTGGCGGAACATAGTGAAACCGACGCAGAACCGTCTGAAGACGGTGAAGGCAATCAGCCGTTTGCTTGCCTCTCCAGTGCTTGGGTACTGAGAGGTGTCTCTGTAACAGACAAGGCCAACTCCGTTTGCTGTTGAACGTTACACCGACTGCGTGACTAAGGAGGGTGCTCTTCTGGCTTGCTGCCTCGGATTTGTGGTTGTGATGCTTTGCTAGGCTACGGGTACGAAGATCATTCATGATCCATCCGTGTTAGCGCGGCCGAGACGATGGGGACAATCCGTTCAGAATTGACACTCCACAAATGGAGTAGAAACTCCATAACCACGGGCATCGTCCTGTCAATCAATTGCCCAATTTGTACCACCTCAAGTGCTGCCTACTGCTGCCTAGTGCACGCACTTTTTCAGGTATCTCAGCTCTCGCACTCTGTTCTCGGAATCGAAAGCGCGAACACGCATCACATCGCATCTATGGGTCAAGAAATTGGATGCATTAGAACTTTGGTAGATCAGGGGGTTATGTCCATCCCCGTTGTTTACCGTGATATGTATGGCCGACTTCAGTATGTCTCAAGATAGGCTGTGCAACTATTCGGCACATATCTATTTCCTGCAGCAACAAACTATGAGTAATTCTATCCATTATTCTTGCTGAAATGGACTGGTTGTTTTGGCCGACGGTTGATATCCGTCGCGTCAGCCCGATGCGCACATGAACAAATTCAACAGAGACAAGCAAGCAACTCTAGTTCAAGCGTCACTGGAACCCCTAAACTGACTCAATTCACTGGAGCCTGAAAATGGAACTCGGAAGCCTTCCGTGTGTCCATGTCTCCATTCTCCTCCGGTTGGACGTAGCAGATCGGTTTCCGCCTTTCCCAGCCTTGTAACTCCATAGAGTAACAACATTCAAACCAACTCCAGAAATCAATGAGATCATCAGTGACCGAGTCCCAGTTTTGCCGCCCAGCCCCGTCGCATGTGGGCAAAGAAACAGCCTTGCTACGGTTAGGCAGGAGATAGTGTATTCCTTTAGCGGAGGCGTGTTCCTTTTGCGGAACCAAAGTTTCCCCATCGGGTCAGCTGCGACCTGTTTTGCTTTCACCGAGGGAACTGCTGGTCCAGTTTTCATGGGAACAGAGGAATTGCATCGTGAGTGAGTTGAGCAGGAGCTCGATGCTATGACATCAGCGTGTTGAGATTCAAAGACGTCTAGCAAACTGGAGCCGTAGCATGCGCCGAGTTTACAACACTTGGGATAAGTAAGTCAGAGCACCCACTTCCTGGCCCCCCCCACTTCCTGGCCACCCCAAAATGAGGGTATTCCCACCAGCACCAGTATGTTCAATTAATTATTGACTTCGTCTAGATGCCACTACAATACAGCTTCCAGCTTCACTAGGGTTATCAGAGGCGCTGGATTCAGCTTCATCATCCTCTTTATCACCAGCCTCAATTTGCGCCTGCTGGATGTCCTTAATGTTGGCGAACTTGGTGTTTGGATCGATCTGGACTGCCCTTCTTTTCCTCACTGCAGTATTGTTGACTTGGGCCTGCAGAAGCTCCAGCTTGTGCTGGGCAGTAGCCAGGTTATAGGACTGCTCGCTGAAGCCTTTTTTCACCTTTATAAAAAGGAGGCGTTGAGTACTGGCATCATTATCCAGCTCTGTGAATAGCTTCAGTTGGCCAGCCAGATCCTTCATCTTCCTTGGCGTCGACCACACTACTGCAGACGACGCAGATGCCCATCCTTCAGCTTCCTTGCCTTCCTTGCCTCCAGACTGCCCTTTGCTGACCTGATCTGACGATGCTGATGGCTTTGGTGTTGTTGGGAGTAGGAGGGAGCTCATCAGAGGCTTCGCCATAGAGACAGGCCATAACCCTGTCCATTTCCAACCACTTCTGATGTTCTGCATCGTCATACCTGCAGTACGAGCCTTCTGATAACAGCCTATAAAGTTCCTCTTGCCTACAATAGTAGAGTCATTCCACTGACTAAGGTATCCAAGCTCCTTTCTATAGGCTGACTTGACAGGGCTGAAGACTGACTGATCAAGTGGCTGGAGGACATGGGAGGTGTGTGGCGGTAAGAACAATAGATGGATGTTGTTTATATAGCATAACCACATAAAGTCAGTCGTTGTGTGACTCCCATGTCCATCCATAATTAGCAGCCTGACCTCCTTGCCCTGAGGAAGGGTCTGAGGGATGAAGACCTTCTGCAGCCATTCAACTGCAGTGGCATCTGAAGTCCATCCATTCTCTGTTGCAGTGAATTGCCATCCTTCATAAGGGCTAAGGTCCAGGGGAAACCACTGTTGCTGGACTGCCTTGCCCTTATATATAACGAGGGGATTCAGAACATAGCCCAGGGCAGAGATGCATTCAATAATGGATACCCATGCCCTTGACCCAGGCTGTTTCTTGCGAACAGACTTCGTCTCAGACATCCCCAGCACCAGCCCATTAGAGCCCTGGCCCTCAAGGATACCAGTCTCATCCATGTTGTATCTGTTGGCTGGTTTAATGCTGATGATCTCTGGTATGGCGAGATGCTTGAACCAGTCCCTGATGACCTCAGTAGATGCCCCATTAACACGTCTAGAATCAATAGAGCGACTTCTCTGGACCTTGACTGATGGATTCCTCCTTATAAAGGCCTGGATCCAACCCCTTCCAACAGGCTGGGTATCCCCCATTGCATGGAGGATTCGTCCAGCGAACTCCTTGACTTGTTGATGTGAAGGAGGGAGCCCAAGAGCATGCTGAATCCGCACCCATTCAGCCAGCTTAGCCTCCTGACTAGGGGAAAGCCTCTGAAGGTCAGAAAAGGCAATGCTCCTTGCCTGGCTGCCCTGCAATCGAAGCTGGAGTGTTGACCTTGGTACACCATACTGCAATGATGCCTTCCTTAGGCTAAGACCGTTGCTGATGGCCTCCAGCGCCTGATTGAGCTCATCTTCGGAATATCGGACCATAAGGTATAAAGGAAGGCGTATGCAAAAAATGAAGTGATTTGGATGAGGGTTGTAAATGTTGTGATAGTTAGAAGTTGGAGGGCAGTCATGGTGTTGAGGGGAAATGAGGGATTTTTGGGTGGCCAGGAAGTGGGGGGGGCCAGGAAGTGGGTGCTCTGACTTATAAAACCCTTCGATCAAGCCGCCGAGAAAAGAGTATCAACCACCACAGCTCTACACTCTTCACTCTTCACCCATCACTCATCACAAACTCAACAAATCTCAAAACTTTCCAGTCACAAACACCGACATGCCTTCTACTCTCCGCAACATCCTCATCGGGCTCTCAGCCCTCGCCGCCACCACCTACGCCGAGCACCTCCGCGTCGTCTGGTCATCGGGTTCCTTCGGGGCCATTGGTGGCCCCTCGGGCGGTGGTACGAACGGCGGCTACACCGGCTTTGCCATTCTCAACGACGCCGGCGAGGCTGTCTACGACCAGGCCTACCCTGACGACCATTCTCCTTGTTACAACACCGGCGACGGCCGCACATTCACCATCGAGGGCGACTGCTGGGACCACGCGCGTGTCTTCCATTGCAAGTCGGACTTTGGTGGCGCCCCTGAGACATGCGAGGTCAAGGGACACGACGGCACCGTCCTTGGTAGCGGCACCCAGCAGAAGGATACCAACTTCATCGGCATTGCCATCGGCATCGATGCTACCTGCGTGGTTGAATTCGAGTCTGACGGACCTGGTTGCCCTGTTGACGACGGCAACGGTCCCCTTCATGTGACCTCGGGCTAAACACTTTGCCCGGTTGGTCAAGATGAGCCCGTGACTCGTGGGCTCGAAGCAATAAGCGTATACCGCTATCGGAGGACCCGCGAGGAAAGACGGCAGTCTCTATGGGTGGATGAAGTAAAGGGAGACAGGGGAATAATTGTAGACAATACAAATACAGAAGCCTGGTATTGACGAGGTTACTTTATAAAACTGCAACCAAAACTTGTTTCTGTCTAACGTGCTGGCACTCTAAGGCACGGCCAAGTCCCAACAGGGGGGAAGCATATGCAGGATGGGTTGTACAACGTGTCACATTGTGCAGGCAAGTCGAAAGCAACCGAAAACGATGTTGTCCTCCAGAGGAGAGGAGATTCTTTCAAAAAGAGGTGAGGAGCCAGAGAAAGAAGGTAATAATGAAGGGCAAGGTAAGAAAAAGATGAGGTTGGCGGCGTTGTGTTGGATGGGCCGGGAGTTGTACGATGTATGTATTCGTTTGTAAACGATCGAGCCAAACGGTTAGTCCACTATGGCTGGGCAGCTTGCCCGTCCAAACGACAGACGGGTTAGTCAGCAGAGAGAGGAGCCTGCTCTTGTGTTGTGGGTTATTTATAACACTGACAGTTAGCTGGCTGTGCAGAGGTAGTTGAAGCGGTTGATGAGTGACTGGGTCAGAGAGGAGGGCGGACTAGACGATGGATGCTGTGTTTTGCTGGTGGGGGGTTCCCTGCAAGACAGCTGTGAGCGGGGCGTTTGTGGAGAGATTCGGGGTCGAAGGGCGCCAAAATGACAATGGACAGGGCGTCTTTGTCACCCTGTCGCGCCAATTGAGTTTTGTTTTAAATACCTAGGAAGCATAAGAGCCATAAGAGCCATAAGAGCCAGCCCACACGACATTGATCAGGGGGGAAAAGAGACAAGAAGAGCGGCAACTGCCCTACCCTGCATGTTTTCTCTTTCTTCTCTCAATCCTGCTCCCTGATACTCTTCAGTTGCCGGAGCTACTACATATGCTCAGCCCGGGGCGTGGAGAGGAAGCTTGAAGAGCGGATAGATGAGGTGCCTGGCCTGGAACTTGGCCGCCTGGTCAGCCAGTGAATGACACACTATCTCCAACTTGACAGACAGACAGACAGACAGACAGACAGACAGTCAGTCAGTCAGTCAACAACTCCGGCCCGGCGATCCACCACCTTCACCACCATCACCACCACCATCACCACCACCATAAGCGTCGGGCAACACACCAGCATCGGCACTCCCACTGCCAACGATGCCAACGCCGCCACCGTGGCAACCTCTGCAAGGAACTCCAACCGAGAACGATTCGATACTCTACTACACCAACAACAAGACCTGCCTGTCTTGGCTGCTTGGCTTCCTATCTCCCCAGCGGACAGACACACTGGATCCGGCGAGGATGCCGCTTACGTCTCCCAATCATACTCCCTACGCCGAGAGATATCGCATCGTCTGCGCCAACCATCTGCAGCCACTAACGCCGATAGCGCCCTTGCCACCTGCTCTTCTGGGTTGGTCGCCCGTATCTTGTCGCCAGTCACCCAAGACTGCCCAAGAAAGCCCAAGAAAGCCCCCCTAGCATATCGTTATGACGGCGCAGGCAGGCCCTGGTCCTCCCCCGGAGTTGGACAATCAGTGCAATCACCGCTATCGGTCTGCCTGCCTGCACCTCCTCTCCTCCGAAGGGAGGGACGGGGGGTTGCTTGAACCCCAAGAACGCCCGCAGCGTCTTGGCATCTACAGTGGCCAGCAAAGACCAGAAAGCACATAACACATAACAGGCTGGCAGACCTCTGTCACACTTGCTCCTCTTGTTCTCAATCCTTTCTTCATATGCGAGCGGGCACGTGGTAGTCGAACGACACACAACATCGACAACATACAGCTCTCATCCAGCATCACGATGCGCGGGCCTCTTCTCACGACACACTCTCTCCAGCCAGGGGTATGGATGTTTTTAATGTGTAAAAAACACTCGTGGTATCTTGGTTCTGCTAACAATTACTAGGATGAGTCGCCTCGTTCCATAAGACACGTCGTCAATCAAGGAACCAGGCTCCCCCTCCTTATCATTACAATGTACATGAACGGGTAACGAGCCTCACTGCTCACGCTTTTCTTGCAAGCGCAGGCGCGCAAGGCGTTTCCTTTTTCGTCTCCTTATATCCTTCTTTTCATCAACTGCCTCTCGACTACCACACATGGTGAAGGATGCGCCTCCACTTGGGCAACGCCGCGATGCGCGCGCGGTAAGCGTGGATCTCGTCCCAGTCGAGCTCACGTCGGCCAGTGTCGACGTCCATCTGCGCCGTGCGGAGCCAGCCAGTGCGCTTCCAGAGGAAACCGCCCAGCCAGAAGAGCATGACGACGGGGAGGGCGAGGTACGACTTGAAGAAGCCTTCAGCACCGTTGAGCTCGCTTGTACCGGGAGGGGCAATCGCAGTGTAAAACTATTTCCCTTCCGTTAGCATCCCCGATTTTCCCCATGTTGATTGGACAGAAGAGTGAGCAGGCAAAAGGGAAGAAGAAGAAGAAAAAACATACCTGAGCAGCGAGAACGATGAAGCAGAGGAAGAGACCGATCCAAGAGCCGACGGTGCCACCGATGGCCTTGAAGGGAATCTCGTCCGTCGTGTGCCCGTGGTACGCCCACGCCTTGCGGAAGCGGATGTGTGCCAGGCAGATGGAACCCCAGGTGAAGACGGCGGCCAGACCCGAAAGCGCCAACAACCAGTCGAAGACAACGGGTCCGCTGGCGTTGAGGTTAACATACGCCAACGGGCCGAAGATGAGGATGGCGAAGACGGACGGCAGGGGACGTCCGGAGCGGTCGATGTAGGTGAAGATCTTGGGCGCGTATCCCTGCTGGGCCAGGGCAGTGAGCGTACGCGATCCACCATAGACACCCGACACTCCGATGGAGATGACGGACACGAGGATGACGACGTTCATGAAGTGGTCGAAGCCCTTGAGGCCGGCGTACTTTCCGACCAGCACGAAGGGGGAGGCCTTGACGTCCGAGTACGAGGACTCGGACAGCAGCGAGGGGTCGTCGGAGGGGATCAACAGACCGACGAAGAAGAGACCCAGGATGTAGAAGAGCGAGATACGCCAGAACACCTGCTTGATGGCGCCCGGGAGCGACTTGACGGGGTTCTTGGCCTCGGCCGCGGCCAGACCGACCAGCTCAGTGCCGGAGAAGGAGAAGGCGGCCGTGACGAAGACGGAGCAGAAGCCCTTGAAGCCGTTGCGGAAGGCGCCGGGGTCGTACCACAGCTTCGCGCCCGAGTACTCGCTGTATCGACCGCTCTCCGGGCCGCCGCCGAGGACGAGGACGAGGGCGATGATCATGAAGACGACGGTGGCGGCGAGCTTGAGACACGATGACCAGAACTCCTCCTCGGCATACCCGATGGAGCCAAAGATGTTGATGATGACGATGACGAGGAAGAAGAGGGTAATCCAGACGGCGACGCTGATATCCTGGTTCCAGTACTGGACAACGAGACCGGATACCGTCAGCTCGAGCGGGAGGACGATGGCCCATTGGAAGACGTAGTTCCAGCCCATGGCGAAGCCCCAGGAGGGGTCGATGAAGCGAGTCGAGTACGTGTAGAAGCCACCAGAGACGGGGTACATGACGGCGAGTTCACCAAGGGCGTACACTTTTGATTCCACCACGTCAGCTGAAACTGCACATCTTGCTCATGGCGGGGCGGGGCAATGGAATCGCTCAAGACGTACCGACGTTGAACATCATAATACCAACGAGAAGGAAGTCGATGAAGAGGGAACCGGGACCCTACAGATCGGGTCAGCAAAAGACAACTCGAACAACACATTGACGACGACGACGACGACGACGACCAACGGGACGGGACACGAAAATACGTACACCCTTGCTCAGGGCACCACCGGAACCGACGAAGAAACCGGCGCCGATGGAGCCGCCGATGGCGATCATGTGGAGGTGGCGACTGCTCATGGCGCGGTCGAGCTCGACGATGCCGCGGCCATACTCGCGCTTCTTGAACGAGGTCAGGTTCAGGCCGGCGCGGGTGGCCCAGGCCTCCTCGCTGATGGCGCCGCGGACGGCCTTGCCGCTGCCCGAGTCGTAGCCGGGAGGGCCGCCGATGGCCTTCTCATCGGCCTCGACCGTTGTGGGGAGGACCCCTTCTTGAGGAGCCATGGTGATGGTCTTGTTGTGTTCTCTCTCGTCTCTCAACGGAAGTGTGGTCTCGAGAGTGGGTGTGTGTCAACAGACTAGTTGACAACGTCTGTTCCGAAGAACGATTTGCGGGAGCACGACCCGTGGAAGGGAGGGGAGAAGAGGGAAAGGGAGGAGGAAATGGGAGAAAGGACGGAGAGGAAGTGCCGAACCGACTCTGGATAGATGAGACGAGGGGGAAGGGGGAGAAGAGAGGTTTATATGAAGGAGAGATGCCGGTGTGAAGAGAGGAACCGGCGCGCGCGCGCGCAAGGACTAAGGGTTCTCGTCAAGGGCGGCAAGCGGATCCAAGTCGTGCAAGGAAGGGGGTAAGCAGGTTGCACTCCGTTGACGATGGATAATTACCACACGAGAGAGAGGATAGAGGATAAGGTAAGGTGAGGGAGGGTCCAGGGCTGGATCCGAGTTTGAGTCGGGTTGGGCTCGGGTTGGTCTGTTCTGTGTCCGGCTTTGCCTCTCGTTGTGTCTAGCTGTATCGACAGACGGGGGAGAGAGAGGCAAATCTTGGCAAGGACGGGCTCAAAAGGCAGGCCATCCTGGACACAGCCGCCCCTCGGTTTCCTGTCGCATTACAGGTATGGTCATGGTCCATGGGATGGGATGGGATGAAGATGGGGGAGGGGGCGAGTTGGCTTTGGGTCGTGCTTCGATACGTACACCACCCAACACTACTACCTACATCGTACTCTGGCCCAAGGCAAACCAACGAGAGCAGGACCGTTGTCGAGTCTTCCCTAGTGCGTGGGCGGGCTGGGCGCGGACAGCTTCCCGGCATGCAGGATGGGACTTCGGATACGACACCAAGAGGAGGCAACTGACAAGGACGGGAACCACAACAACGGGATTCCCACAGCTGGTTCAATCAGGTCTCCAGTCTCGAGTCTCCAGTCTTGATACTGACTGACAGACTCTCAGGGCTCTCTGTCTCTCTCTCTCTCTCTCACTCTCCACCGAGCAGTGAGACAGTCTGACAGCCGTGCGTTGCCCCCCGTCCGGGCGGTAGAACATCTGAGAGTCGAGAGCCGAAAGTCCATGGGCCATGACAAGTCCCCGTCTCCCCAGATAAGCGTGGGCGGCGCTGGTTGGCCAATGGCCACGCTGTCACTTGAAGGTGTTAGCAAATGGCTCCGAAAAAGCGGCCGATCCGCCCACTGCGCGTGTGGCTTTCTCCTCAACGTTATCTGGAGGATCCATTATTCCACCCTCCCCTCCCCCCCCCCTGATCCTCTCCTCTCGTCTCGCCCCCTCGAACTGGTGGACAAGGGGGGTGGGGGAACTTGCAGTGCAAGTGGAGTGAAGAGCACGAGTCTCTGGGAGTAGGAGGTTTGGAGGGAGGAGAGATCGGTGAGGGGAGGGGAAGTGAGAGTGAAATGGGCCAGCCAGAGAGAGTTCCGAGTCGGCTTGGAGACTGAGTGAGACTGATTCTGTACAGGTAGTCCGGGGTACATTTCTTGTTATGGCGACAGCACTCTTGCTTGAGTCGTGCATCATTGACGGCCAGATACACACACTCACGTTACTGATCTTGTACGCCGTCGTTTTTTCACTCCTCCAACCAGGGTTGCAGCCGCGGCTCTTTAGGATTTGATTTTTCGGCACGGCACTCACGGGAAACGGGCTGTTTCCCCCCCTTGGTAGGCCTGCGTCGCCAAGCAATGCACTCCGGGCTCGTCCTCCATCATTGATCAACGACTTCCGCCCACTGGTCTAGTGTATCCGGACGGATGCTGCCTGGGCATCACACCCTGGGCATGCGCTACATGTGTGAGTGGGCCAAGGCGGAGGGAGCTGATCTTGGCCGCCAGCCCCCCAGGTTTCCCTCCCTTGCAGACTAACAGACCCCCGACATCGTGCAGCTGGACGGGACACACACACACACACTCTCGTTCTCTCTTCGGTCGTGAGGCTTCTAGCGTCTTGTTTGTAACGCTAGCTTTTGTTACCGTTGTCGTTGCCGTCGCGTGATGGGTTGTGTGTGAATGGCTCGTTGCGTCAAGCGTTGAGCGACGACTGTCAACCCCCCCCCCCCCCCCGCACCGCGCAGCACAGCGTCACCGTCATGGTCTATCTTCTCTCGTCTCTTTGTTCTGCATTTGACCATTCCTCCAGGGGAACAGCTCCCATCTCATGGCCCGTTTTCGCCCTCCGGCTTACACACCTCGTTTCGACTACGGAAACTTGGAACAGGCTCCTTGCAAGCTACAGGGGAGGGGGAGGGGGGGTCTTTTCTAAGGAGATTGGATCCCACCCCCTGTCTGATATCTCTCATATCTCCAGGTGCGTTGCCGTTCCCGCTCCTCCATGTGCAGCACACACCACCACCAACACAACAAGAGTCACGTCTTCGCCGGCGTTGGCCCTATCGCGGTTGCACCGGAACCATGATGAGCCCGCCCATGAGAGAGACTTGGATGACGGGCCACGGCTCATCCCATTTGCCGGCTCGTTTCGAACGAGCCATCAGTGCGCCATCGCTTCGTGTAGGTGAGAAGCCGCCAACGAGGATGCTGTTAGTGGCCATCTAGGAAGTGAAGTAAGTACTAGGAGAAACGAACGAACAGCCAAACCCCGGAAGCCGAGGACAAACAGAGAACCAGTTGGCATGCCCATCCCCGTCATCATGGTCCTCCTTGGACCAGATCAAGACCTTCGGTCGCATCTTCTAGCGTCCTTCCATTAACCAACCAACCCCCTCACGGCCTCACTCCCATTGATCTCATCTCATCTCATCTCACCTCACCACGCCTCGCCCCTTGCCTCTCCGCGCCTTGATTCGTCAACAGTCATGACGGCCCGAGTGTCTCTGAGACTCCCTCGAGTCGCATCTTCAAAGTCAGTGTGAAGTCATTCATCCGCCAGTCTTATCTGCACTTCCGATATCAGAAAGCCCACCAACCAACCGCACGTTGCGCTGTAGACGGAACGCTTATCTGCCCTGCATGCACTCACTTCTCTTCTCCAGAGGACCCCAGAGGCACCACATCCAAGAGCGGATCCCGTCGCGGACCATGTCCCATACATAACGTTACCCATGCGTCCATGCCCCCCCCTGGCCCCCTGACAAAATGGCGTTGCTCCAGTGTAATTGGGGTGAACTCGGGAAATCACCCAAAAGCGTGCTGTCGTATCCTAATCCAAGCTGCTGCCCAGAACGACCGACGTGCGTGTCGGTCAAGGGGGGGGGGAGAGGGGGGATCCCGAGAATGAGACGGACCACTGTTATTCGTAGAGCTATCCCTCTGGTGGTTCGCCCTGCGCCGGGATGATGGGGCGCACCTCGGGGCAAGAAAGACTGCACGACTCAGTCGCGCCAGAGAGATGCCAGATGCGAGGATGTCCCCGGCACGACGGGATGAAGCAGTGTCCTTCAGCATCTCACCAAACTGCACACTCACAAGCCGACGTGGCACTGTTGACTATTAAAGTTATCGAGTCTCGTCACGTATGCATATACTCTCAGCAGTTCTGAACAAGGATTCCACTGGAGACTATCGAATGTGTTGTCAACGTACTTCAGAGCAAAGTTGCCGCCGCCCAGCGAGAGGGGGAAAGAAAAGAAGAAGAAAAAGAAAGAAAGAGAGAAAAAAGGAAAACAAGCAGTGGAAACATTTGCACAGCCTGGCTCCGATCGCGGTGCCAACGCAACGCGCTCGCAGTCGACTCGACCTTCCTTCCCATCCCCCCCCAGTTTGTCAACCAAGAACTAACCCACATTGGCGGCGTGGCAGTCGTAGACGCCCCGTACCCAAGATTGCCTGGAGCGGTAGAAAACATCCGTAACCACCTGAAGAGGCAAAAGCTCCCTCCCCCCCCTCTCTCCATTCGGTCTTCTTGGCTCGAGGGTTGCAACAGGGCAAAGCAAGACGGAGACCGACCGGGACGATGCTACACCAGACACGGCCTCTGTTGTCATCACATGTGAACCTCTGAAGCCCGAAGTGGTTTGCTTACTGCTGCCATGTCAATTATGTCACGGTGTGCGCAAAGAGACATACCTGCGACCTATTTCCAACCCGCCCCCCCCCTCCCCTCATCCTCGGACGAACAAGAGTGGAGAGAAGGACGACAGAGTCCAGACAACCCAATCCAAGGTGACGGATTTTAAATTAGCATCCTCTGGGGAAGCTGGGTGAGGCACCCCATTCGCGCGCAAGACGGTTGCTCGTACGTAATAGCTTCCTGTTACGCGTTGGCCTCTGCTCCTCGGTTCTTATCTCTCCAGACTGCGGGTGACGGGTGGGACTCGGGCTGTCCGAAGTCTGGTAGTGTATCGCATTTGTGGGATTTCAAAAAAGACCCGCTCCGAATATTGGATATAACTGGATTGGGTTGGGTTGGATTGGATTGGATAGGATAGGATAGTTGTGTAATCTCGCAGCAAGGGCAGATATCGGGACGAGACGGACGGACTCAGCAATGCGTTTGTGTGTATGTGTGTGAGTGTGTGTGTACGTGTGTGTGGACAACCACTCTCATCCGTGCCGATTCCTATCAATGACTGATCGACATCCGACAAGAAAGGGGGCGACGAACCCGACTTGCCGCGAGTAAGACGTTGAAGACGACGACAACGACGACGACGACTCCTCATGCACGCGCGGAAGCCGAGTTTGGTTTTTTATTTTCCCTCTTATGAGTTGACCCGCCCACGCAGCCAGCTGTTGAAAGCCAGGCCAGATATATGTGACGAGTGCGTCCCGCTGACCACAGAGTTCTCACGAAACGTTTCCGCTTCTTGACGAACATTTGGTCCAAGACATGTCGTTGGTTCCCATCTGCAGCCTCAACACTCGCCAGCTGAAAAGACAAGGCGCTGCTGCAGGGCGGCCCGGGTCGGAGAAAATATATCATGTCCTGTACATGCGCCAAGAGGGAGACAATCCCGTCTTGGAATCGCCTAGTGTCTCCCTCGCCCTGCCGTGTTCTCTCCTTTTCTCTCTCTCGTTTTTTCCGGCCATCGAAGCTGAAGGCAAGGCGACCGCGGCCCCTTGACGATAACGGCCCTGTCCTGCTGCTGCTGCTGCTAAGAAGAGCCCAAGACCGCGGGGAGGGGAAAGGGAAGCGAAGCCAGGAGGAAGGAATGCCGCTGCCGCTGCCGCTGCCGCTTCTAGTCGCCCGAGACTTGGGCTGAGCCTGTTCGATGATCTCCGTGGCGGCATGGCCAAGGGCTGCTGCACACTGATAAGGTGATGCCACGTCTGAAGGGGGGGGGGGGGGGGTGTCGTTCTGTCCCTGGGCTGAACGCCCGCAGCCGGCGGCGGAAGGACGGTCTTGGCCAGCGCCTCTACTGGCTCCCGGTCGATGATGTGGTAGCATGGCGCCGGCTTCTTATCTCTAGACTGTCGACGACGCTTGTCGGTGTTCTTCCAGAAGCCCTAGACAGGTGTTCTGCGGAATGCCAGGCATGGGTATGGGCATAGGCATGGGGAGTCGAAGCCCTATGAGGCTGCAGGAGGACGGCTGGAGGACACTGGGCAGCCATGTCGGATCTAGTCTGCTGCCGGGGACGCCGTCGAAGCATTCTGGAAGGCGGGCGAAGGCGTCGAGGAGTTGGTTGAAGCAGGCCATGCATGACATTGACATGACACCAGCAACTCCGAGATTCGCATCCGTACATGGGGCGGGCATACTTGGACCAGCGAGGATGAGCAGCCCAAGACGGCCAGCATGAGCCACTGCAAAGTGACTCGTCCGGGATGTCACGTCACGCGTGAACATGCCAATTTGAGTGAAATGAATGATTTCCCCCCAGTTGATGTTGTACCGCAATCCACAAGCCACGTTGAACATGCAGCCACAGTTGTTTGTCAGTTCATCACCCAAGCGATAACAACAACAACCCCTCCCCCCTTTTTGGGTTTGGTGCCAACTTGATGATTACGAGTTCCTCTTTGGGATTCTTCTGTGGAGTCCTCTCTGAAGTCCTCTCTGAAGTCCTCTTCACTCAGCTGGCAGCCAACTACTCCTACTCCGTTGAACCTTCTCATCGACGACAATAAACAACATCTTTTCCAATTGCCTGATATCCGGCTCTTTAACCCCAAACCCCGTTTCCCCGCGAATCCACGTCTCGGGAACCCCATCCATTACTTGATCGAAACGTCTGACGAGCACCTCATTACGTACAAGACTCGCAAAGACCCCGAAGACCCGGCATCTCCACACCGAGTCTCCATCGCCCGCACGCACGGCGCACATCACGCACGCGACGAAAGGGCGAAAGGGCTCCATTTCCCCGCGATCTGCCCATCTCACGACACGACCCGACGCTGGCCGCGATCTCCCTTTTTTTTTGTATTTTTACTTTTTTTTCATATACTTTTTACGTTATAGGAAGAACAAAACTCTCCCCAGTAAGAAATATGGACCCGTCCAAGGAAGGTCTCTGACCTGGCTGCGCGTGACGTTTAACGGCAGACGATCTCATCTCCCTGTCGACGGGGATGACGACTACTACAATGGCCAACAACTGCACCAGCAGCGACAACGACAACAACCGCCACGGCAACTGCAACACTACCAGGAGCAGAACGATGCGGTCTCCGCCGTAGCAGCCATCCTCGAACGGCTCCACTCCCGCATCCGCAGATCATGGGACCGCCGTCTTCACCTCGCCATCCTCGCTCGTCTCGACCTTCCCTCCGCAGGCTGGGCGACGCCGACGTCAACGTGTCGCGGAGCTCCTGCAGCAGCTCCAGGAATGATGACACAACCGGGGTTCTAGCAGGGAACCGCGAGGGGGAAGCGCGGTTTAGAAGAAAGGGGGTGTATGCTTACGCCGCTGCCAGGGATGCGAGTCCAGCGGCAGCGGCATCAGCAGTTGCAGGAAAAGGCAGACGAGGGGGTATGCGATTACGAACCCCGTGTCTCACGAGGCGGCAGACAAGTAGGAAAGCCTGAGAGACTCGCCCGACTGTTGTTGCGGCGACAGCGGGGGGTGCTGCTTCTCCCTCCGCGACGGCTGTTGCTTCTCGAATGACGGCGCGTATTGCTTCACCGGTCCCGGGAGGAGGCCGTATGTGCGAGTTGTTGTGTCGCGGACTGGTGATGTTAGTGATGTGGGAGATGGAATATCTTGCTCGATGTGGTACCAGGTTTGCAGACGACTGCCGGGGTGCTTCTCTTTCATTTTGATCTCAGTCTTTACACAATAAGCTAGTGAGTCACGGTTAACTCTCTGCTGGTAATAGCTTAGCAGTCTCTTCTCGTGTACGGTACGTCTCTTGGGGCCATCATCGGGGGGTAGACTATGACCGAGTCCCTGGCGAGCTGGCGATAGAGATACCCCATAGTGGCTCTCTATGCTAGGCAAACATTCAACCGTGGATTATGCCGGCATTCCTACTGTCGAAAACGTCTGGCTTTTCGATCATTTCAAGTAGGAGAGGTTGCGGTTTCTTGGTGTAGTCGCCCTGCGTTATCTTCACATGAGGACTTCTACGCAGCGCATAATCAACCAGAGAAATCGCACACAGCCGGGCAACTCCATGCTCCAAGTAAAGGCCTCTCGGCCAATGTCAAATCCAACTCGCCGGCAGTCCTTTGCCCGGCTGGACGTGGTATTCAACGGTGTGTCGCTGTCTGACGATATCACACGGCAGTCAACTGGCCATCCCCAGGTCCTTAAGCCTACACTGCGGTCTCATTCAAGTCAAAGTGCGAGAGTCATCCCAGTACACCCCAATTCAAGTTGCCCGGAAGCCGGTCCGAAGATGGTGTCTATCTTCCCATCTTGAATACTGTTTGTTCTGTTTACCGTTCTTGGAAACTGAAATGAGAATTATTTTCCTCCCATCGCAGTGCCAATACTGGTAGCCGCTCGCTTTCATGTCTCGCCACGCTCGTAGCACAACTTCTCCAACTTGCCTCGAAAGACTTCAACATTATGCAACGCATTGGGTACGTTGGTATGTTGGAAAAATGGAAGTCTTCTCGCATTCGGTTTGGCTGATGCCTTGAGAAGTATGATCATCATGACCTGAAGATTCCCGGTCAGCATCGACAGCCGTTATGGTACCCCGAGCACTGGCTGAACCATGATGATTACTTGCCTGGAAGGCCCTAAACTCACACTACTCTCACTCGAAGTCCCGTAAGACACCCGCAACTCCGTCCACGGAGACACCACTGGGCACCTTTGGATTCCGAGCACCCCACAATGCCTCTCTCGGCTCGTCTATTCCAACACAGCCACGCCGATCCGGTGCCGGCCGGCCTCCACGTTCGGGGAGATAAGCGCTGCGCCGTGGTATATATACGCTTACACGAACGCTGCTTGAAAGCAAGCAAGTTGCTTCGTCGGGAGCTTCAAATTCCACCATTCCACTATGGGCGGCGTCCCTAAAGAGTCATGAGAATCCACGGCAATAATCAACCTTGGTCGACGATAAAATATGACACGCCATTCTTCGACATGATTACTATTATGTACTCGGCGGGCAATATTACCGTAAAGCACGTGTAAACCAGCTCGGCCAACATTCGCAACCATATATACCTGGTAGGAGATGCGTCTCTGTCAAGCCAGCAAAGTTAACCGCAGGATCTGGCGGTGTCAAGGCATCTAATTGCACGTGTAGGCCGAAAGCAACACGACAGCCCAAGTCGATGTACCATAATATCGTCATGTTGACATGGCATTAACTATATTCCCTTCCTAGGAGGGGTTTCTTTTGAAAGACATTACAGTACACAGGTCTATCCGGCAACTTGCCGGCCTGCAAGCATACTTCAGATACATAAATGACAGATCGCTAGGCTTCGAGAGTAAGCCCCGACAGCCAGAGTCCGGCTACTGCACAGGAACGACTTCGTCTAATGGAAGTCGCCGATACGGGGGCCAAAGTATTCGCCCTCGGCGAGAGTGAGGAGACGGCATGCCTTGCCCTCGCAACCACCCGAGACGACACTGTTGCCCCACCAGTCGATCTCAATGTCCTGCCACTGAAGGCCGAAGAACATGACAATGCCGGAGATGGCAATGCCGCAAGAGAAGGCGGCAGAGAGAACGAAGTTGTACTGGGGATCAATGTCAGCAACCGAAGTCAAAGTGATCGGTGTAATGGAGATCGGGAGGAGGCTTACCTTGGACCAAAAACCCAAGAAACGACCCTTGAGGAATACCCAGGAGAAGTACGCGATGGGGACGGAAGGCCAGACGAAGGACATGTTGTAAGGAGCCCAGACGAGGCATCCGTACATGATGGCAACGGGGTGGATCTGGCGAACCCACTTCCACTTGGGGAAGGTCTTGTTGAGGCCCCAGAAGAAGAGGACGATGAAGACGCCGAGGGGGAATCCGAGGAGGGTCGCCGTGTACTGGCCACCAGCGCCCCAGATCTTCTTGGGGCCGACGGTACCCCAGAGGACGGAGGCGGTGAAGAAGGTGTTGACGCCGGGACACGTGAACTTGTTGGCGGCATCCTCGGTGCAGATGTTCTCGATAGAGAACTGGAACTTGAGGACGGCGAGACAGACGAGCGTCGAGATGAAGGTGGCAATCATCTGAGCCCAAAAGGTGTGGCGGGGCGGGATCTTGACGTAGTGGGCGAGCTTCAGGTCGTTGGAGAACCAGACGGCGTGCGCGCAGGTGACGTAGCCGAAGGACTTGAAGAAGTTCATGGCCAGCGCGTTGCCCTCGACCCAGGAACCACCGATGAACTCGGCGAGGACGTTGAGGGTGACCTCGATACCGGTCATGGCCTTGATGATGCCGACGGGGACGACGAAGATGAGGCAGAGGATGATACCGTAGAAGACGACGCCCACCGTCGTGTACGTGGGCCACGCGGCGATTCCGGCACATCCGAGACCGGCGGCAACGACGGCTGTGGTCAGGTACCACCACTCGGGGACCTCAGGGTAGACTAGGCGTTCTGTTAGTGGACCGTGACGTGTTATGCGTGAGAGGGTGGAATGAAGCTGGGCAAGGCTGAACGGGCCAGTGGGTAGAAACATTTCCATAGCAGTCCGGCACGGAACGCCAATGCTCGCTCGTGTGAGGGAGAATGGAGGAAAGAGAGAAGAGGACGGACTCACCCTTCATGAGACGGTTGTGGACATCGAGGACCTGGTCCTTCTCGATATCGCTGTTCTTCCTGAAGCTGCCGACCAGGGCCTTGAAGCCGAGGACGATCTCGTGGCGGTGGTAGAGGAAGGCGTAGGTGATGGTGGCGGTGTAGATGGCGAAGAAGAACATGTAGACCATGACGTTGGCGGCGCCGAGGAAGGGGGGCGAGTAGGCCTCGTAGGCCTCCTTGTCGAAGAGGCCGTGCTCGTTGACGGCGCGGGACACGTTGTAGAGGGAGCCGAAGTGGTCGTAGACCTTGTTGGAGTTGATGGGCAGGTATCCCGTGTTGTAGGTGTTGGTGTACCAGATGGCCAAGACGATGAACATGGAGAAGAAGGCGCCGAGGAACTTGTTGAAGGTCGAGAAGAAGGGGACCATCAGGGGGTCGGTGTTGTCGTACAGGCTTTTGTTTGAGTCCGATAGTTAGCAAAAAAGCCAAGATGTCGTCGTCGTCGTCATCATCATCATCATGGTAAATGACCGCGGGATGGCTACTCACAGGATGTTCCAGTCAAAGGTGGGCCAGGGGTTGATACCGAGACCGCTGTTGAAGCCAGTCACTGTCGCGAGGTTTCGGCTCTTGGGAGCGATCCATGTGATCCAGCTGAAGGAGGACAGAGCGGTGAACAGATAGTTGGGGAACCAGAACCAGACGAACATGGCGGCGAAGGCCAGGTAGAAGAACTTCTGTCGGCTGGCGCGCCAGACGGTGCGGAAGGGCCCGTCAACGGCCGAGTTCTTGTCGGTGTGGAAGGCCGAGTTCAGGGCGATGGTGACGAGGGAGGCGGGCCAGACACAGTAGGACGGGTAGACGAGGAAGCGACGGCAGAGGCCGGCGAGACCGTATCCGATGAAGTTGGTGGACAGCGAGATGAGGAGCTGGTAGCCAAAGTTGGAGGCCCACGACTGGTTGAAGAACTTGGGAAGCCTTGTGGAAGAGT
Source organism: Colletotrichum tabaci (assembly GCA_036851105.1). Taxonomy (NCBI): domain Eukaryota; kingdom Fungi; phylum Ascomycota; class Sordariomycetes; order Glomerellales; family Glomerellaceae; genus Colletotrichum; species Colletotrichum tabaci. The sequence continues at coordinate 648,543 of JASAOK010000019.1, forward strand.
TAGAGAGATGTTGACAACCACCAAGGGGGGGTATAGGGAAGAAGACTGAGAAGTAACAGAAGAAGAAGACGAAGGAAAAAAGACGTACCACTGAGTCCAGATGATGTAGTTGGTGTAAGGGATGTTGTAGGCAACGTTGGCCATGATGGTGATGAGCATGTGCTCCTTGCGGTTGAAGGGGCCCGGGTTGAGCGAGATGCGCTGGCCGGCCAGGGTGAAGCCGACGTCCGGGAGGGTCTTCTCCCAGAGCTTGCCGAAGGGGTAGGCGAGCAGCTGGGCGACGTTGGCCAGGATGGTGATGGACGGGTAGCGGACGGAGAAGAGCTGGTTGACGAAGGCGAGCAGGGCGGAGAAGACCAGGCCGATGGTCCAGGCGCGGATGGTCGAGACGGGCATGGTCGGGTCGTCGTGGTTGTCGACGACGGCGCGGACCTCGGCGTAGGGCGAGTTGCCGGTGATGAGGGCGGCCTCGAGCTTCATCTCCTGGATCAGTGTCTCGTGCTTCTCGGGGTTCTCGAACACGTCGTCGTTGGCGAGGAAGTCCTCGATCTTCTCGATGATGGCGAGCGGGAAGTTGGGGTCCTTCTCGTGGATCTTGTGCACGTTGAACATCATCTCGCGCACCTCCTCGAGGGACAGCTGCGACGCGAGCTCCTTGGCCTCGAGGAGGTCGTCCTCGGTGACGTTCAGGTCCTTCTCGACATGGCCATTGAAGTCGCCCTCGTCAAAGTTGGTTTGGACGAACTGAGGGAAGGAAAGAGACCTGGTTAGCTTACTTATTTCGTGTCATGGTGGTCGAGGAGTCGAGTCGATGGACCCTCGAGGTGGGAGAGATGAATTGAACTTACAGGAGCGGACTTCTCGCTCGAGAAGACGCCGTCCTGACCGTGGCCCTGGCCCTGGCCCTGGCCGGGGACCCGTTCCTCACGGATATCGGACATGGTGGTGTTGCGCTGGGGAGTCTGTTAAAGTCTCTTCACCCTTTGCTGAGGTTGAGGTTGAAAGTGCGGGATCGTTGGATGGACCCGTTGACTCTATGGGCTGGAGATTTGCCAGTGACCGGAAACAAGCTCAAGCGGATGATAGAGGACGAGGATGTCTCTGCCTTTTAATATCCCATCTCGACGAGTCGACCATCCCCCAGTCAGTCAGTCAGTCTGTCTGTCACACGAGATGCTTATCGTCGGTGGAACCATGGGCCCCCCCATGGATTGGTTCCCAACGGCCTGGATACCGAAGCGAAATAGAGAGAGAGAGAGAGAGGCAAAGAGAAGAGTGGGTTAGAGTGACAGTGATAGTGTCGCCACGAGACGATCCCCAGAAAGATGCAGCAAAGATCCCCCTTGCTCTGAGAAGGGAAGCTGCAATGGCAACAGAGACCTCGTCTCTCCGGGAGCAAGGGTGATGTGACTGACATGGGTCGTCTTGTCCGAGGCCTCGCCCCTCCCTCTCACCTCCCTCCTCGTGGTTGACTGGTGCAACCCTGGAGATGGGGCAGTCTACCTTCTGCATTTCGACAAGACCGATAACAAAGGGTCCGGCACGTTGTTGGAGGGATCGGTTTGCATGCCGTGCTCTCTCGACCCGCGCTGAATCAAGTGTGTGTGTGTGTGTCTGTGTGTGTCGAGGGGGTGGGTAAGGCTGTCATTTCAGCATGGGTCAAGTTGCTGCGGAAGACTGACTGACGGACTGTGAGATGAAGTCACACAGCAACAGGTTGTTTTTGGGAGGGAAATAAAGGCAAACTCTTGAAGAGTGAGCTTGTCTGGAGGTCCTCGACGGTTCGTCTTCTCTCTGCCTTTCCCGGCCATGACCTTGTATGAGTGAGCAGAGACGAATAATGGCTACCACCCCTCTTGGCCTCCCGGGCCAGCCATCGGGCCCAGTTCCATTCGATACCCACGAGCCTGCAGGAGGACCACCCCCGTTCACTTACATGGGTGAGACTGGACTGGACTGGCAGCGTTTGACACTTGCCGCTCTTGCTACCGCCGCTGTATCTGTACACAGAGTCCCAACCCGCCGGATATCTATCTCGTCTTAGTCCTTTTCCACCCCTCGACGCGGCCTCCCGCTGGCTCAGCCTGGGCGGCGGCGGTGGTGGTGCACCGGGGTAGCTTGGTCGAGTAAGGAAGGTCGAACACTGAGTCTTCCAGAGAAGAGGAACTTTTTGGAAGCACGACTATGTGCGGCTGCGGCGTTTGCAGAACCGAGCTTGCCAATCAAAAGACGCCGGCGCTGGTTCTTTTGTATCGTCGCCCATGCCCCCGCCATCGCGAAGGCTTCTGTTGGTGGTGTACGGCGCGCGTGCACACACACACACACACACACACACATACGCTCGCAGGATGAGCGCAGGTAGTAGACTCATTCTCACTGTCGAATTGAGTTTGCGGCAGAGCGTTGGCCAACATCAACGGGTCTCCGAGAGTATCGTCAATCAACCTAATCTCTCCCTCCTCCCCATGAATGTCGGTGGCGGAGGGGGGGGATATGCTTTGGTGGGCATGGCAAGTGACCGCCCCCCCCCCGCCTGACCGTCTTTGTGTTTCTTCTTCATCCCGGGGATCGTCCTGGACTCTCTCTCTCTCTGGTCTAAGCACTGGCCTTTCGCTGTCTCGTGCGAGGGTGTCACCATCCGTTCGTGTGCGCTCCTCCGCTGACATGGCGTGGTGGAATGGGGCCGCCGCGGAGGAGTCGTCTTCGGCTCCATTTCCCCTGTGGGCGAACCCGGGGGGAGGGAGCCTAGACAAGCACACGATAAGATGGCACGATGATGAGCTAGCAGGGGTTTGCGACCATCGGGCGACGGCAGCTGGCCAAAGACACACGGCCTCTGAGAGAGAAACGGCAGCTCAGTAGAAGACGCAGCAAAGAAGCCTCGACATGGTTGATGTGAGTAGGTAGGTAGGTACCCTACTTACTCCATGGAAGGACTGATCACTACTTGCTACGTTACGTTCCAGATGCGCAAAAGGACGGGCGGATGGTTGGATGTTCATCCAACCAACTCTCAGTCATTGGCTTGCATTGGTCAGGATGGTTGGACGGTTGACACACGACAAATCAACCCCCTTCCTCGGCCCTTTACAACAGAGTACGATGCATACGATGTACTACTTTCGGCTGGTGTCCATTGGGGGATGCGCTAATTAAGTCAACATCCCGCTTGGCAGTCTGCTCGAAACGATCCAACACCCCCGAAAAAAGACCCTGGATAGTGGCGTCCCGTCCCCTCCTCTCTCTCTCTCTCTCTGTCTGTCTCCCCCTCCCTCTTGAGTCTCTTCCAAGACTCACAAGCTTTCCAAGCCCTCCCGCCCAAGACCATCACGACATGGCCCCCAGACGCCCAAGACGTCCAAGACGTGCCATCCGAGAAGGACAAGAAATGTCAAGAGATCTGCTCCGAGAGCTTGTCGTTACGCCAAGCCTGGCCTGCGCACACCATCTCGCCCGCGCGCGCGAAGGGGGGGGGACTCGGGAGGCGACGGCAATCGCTGGCAACGTGCGTCCGAGGCAACGGAACATGAAGGCATCCAACGATGGCATTGCGTCTTTCAGCGGCAGGGCGTTCGTCGGTGTCCCCTCGCCCTGCTGATTTCTAGGGGCTCGTCCGTTCGCAACATCGTTAAGGAGCGGAGTGAGTGAGTGAACCCCCTGCCGCGCGTTCCAACCCCACCGCCATCCCCATGTCTTTTTGGATCCCTCCCCCTCTTATCGGCCTCCAACTCCAACTCCAAGAGGGAAGATGGAAACATGTCCGTGGATTTGCGGATGAACCGGCCACTCACCGGGCCAGGTTCCCTCCCCCTCCCCTAGAGTCGTATCATAAGTCATCTATCTGGCTAACCGCAAGGTGGCAAGTTCCCGCTCACTCGCCCCCCCGGGTGAAGAGGAATGATGAGGGATGAATGCATGAATCTACTTTGAGAGGAACTTTTTGACAGCCACAATCCATGCCCGCTCCCACCCTCCCAGGCCCGCGTCTCCTGGTATCGGCAGCTTATTAGATGGGTCAAGCGCTGGCCAGATTGCTGCTATCCACCCGCACAATGGGATTGCGGGAGGATTCGTGCTGCTCGGTCGCTCGCTCGCCCGCTCTGTCTTGGGCAGTGAGTCGTTCTCCATACGCCGGGCAGCCGATAGAGCCTCGGCGAACTCTCGATCTCGAGAGTCCAGAGCCATTCGAACCGGGCGGAACTCCTTCGAGGGCGCTACAGTCTCAATACTTTTCCGACAAGTGATCCGTCCGTGGCAATGTCTGTCTGTCTCTCTGTCCTGCGGCACTGGGATCATGGCCAGCCGACCCCGACCCAAACCCCATTTCAACCCAACTCAACCCTACCCAGCCATCTCTCGCCCGCCCGTCGTACGAGAGCCTAGGTGCTCGTCGTGGGATGTCCTCGTCAAACCCCGGCCGGGCGGGTCTTCTCCAGGTTGCCTCTTTTCGGCAGGTCATATCCAGACGCTGCAATTGGTGCGCGCGTACAATGCTGCTCGCGTGTCGTCGCATCCTGGGTGCCATCGTGGCGTGATAGCCTTAACTCTCACCCTCACTCTTACTTTCACTCTCACTCTCACTCTCACTCTCACTCTTACTTTTACCTCTCAAACACCCATCAGCCATGTGTGTGATTATCTGAACAAAGAAGCTCCCGCATTTGACACGAGCCCCTCAAAGATAGTTCCTTGGCGTTGCGAGCTCTAAGATTCTAATGACTCGCTCCCAACCACTCGGTTCGGGCGCGTCGCTACTCTACTCTATCTACTCTTCCCGGAAATCTTCTCCGTGAGGGAACTCCAAGCGTTCCCATCTTTCTTTTCTCTCGTGTGTTGACATCTGACTCTGTACAGGCTACGTGATAGAGGCTCAAAACGAAGCTTCGTCCAAGACGCGGGATGGCGCACATCGCTGCAGACGCCACGCTCGGTTCGTTCGCGGGCGTCTGGGTTCCCAACTGAGTTCCTACTGAGGTCCTACTGAAGTACTCCATACTTGGCAACGCCAATCCTCCGTCTAGGCACAGCTTGCCGTCTTGGAAAAAAGTCTTGGGGGTCTAGGGGGAGGAGAAAGAGAGAGAGGCCATCGCAGCTGAAGAGAGAGGCCGAGGGTTTTGCCCCCCCTTCCTCCTTATCTTTGCCGCCTCGATCGAGCGATGCGGCACCGCCGTATCATCGCGTTCTGGGACTCCCTGGCCGGTGCCCTCCTTGGCTTGCAGCGACAAGTCGGCTGGGAACTTTCCAGGCCTCGACTACTTGGCATCGGACGCATGGCCCAAAGGGGATGTTACGCCGCTTCGTTGCTTTGCAGAGATGGTTGACGAGCAACGCCTCCCCTCCCTCTCTCCGCTGCGATCCGAGTCCCGTCTGGTTGTCAACGATGACTTCCATTTACAGAAAACAAGTTGTATCGTCTCAAAGCGAGATCGATATCCGTCAGTACCCTATCGTGGGCTTCACGACGATCAGATCGTCATGCCTCTAGAGGTGTTTCTTGCCCGACGACCACCATCGCGTGAGCTCACGGAGCGACCCCCTCGTCTGTCCTCTCTCGAGTGTGAAGATAGCGATCCTTCGGCTTCATCTCAACTAAGAAGGTGTTTGTGGTCAAACCAATTGAAAGCGGATGAACATTGACTTTTGAGTCGGTCTCTCGGGACAAGGGTCTGCCTGTGCCCAGGTCCCAAGGTTCTGGTACCGAGGCCAGACCTTCACGGACCACGGAAGAGAGCTGAGAGGCGTCCATCTCCGTGATCAGCATTCCGAGAACAGGCGATCGTGTGTTTGATTCGTGTGGTGTCGCCTCCCGCCTGTGTAGTTCTTGCGTCTCAGTGAACTTGACCCGGACTGAGCGAGCCATCCATCCAGTCTTAGGCATCCATCACCTCACTTACTACGTTGTTGTTCGCGATCCTCCAGGTGCGGCCTGTGACGAATAGACTTAGTGGTGTCATTGAGCACGCCATGCCTGTCGCCTCTTGTGCTGGGGCTTCCGACGGGCGTATCAAAGTGTCGGTCATTTCCTAATCGCTCGCAGCTTGCCACCAGATCATGATGCTTGCGGTCCACCTGCGGCACAGGAGGCCTACCTACAACAAGACATGCAGGGACTTTTTGCAACAAGTGACACAGTCTGAAGGAACTATTGTTGATCGAGATGAGTTGGGTATTATCGTCACTGCTACAGATACAACCGAACCTACTTCATGAACACTCTAGTTGCCAAGTACTTGCTGACTGTCTGCCAAAAACCCAATTGCAGCCAGGCCTTCTGGACATCACCGAACCACGTCCGACGTGATATGTCATGTCCGCACATTCCCGGGTGAACGGGAGAAAGAGGAGGGTCCCTCATGACGAATCTGACTTCATGGAGCGGAGGATCGAGTGCACCCCGGCAAATTCCAGTTCCTGAAGAGTCTCGTCCCAAAGCCGTTTCCCGCTGGCCTTTCCTTCTGGTGTGTATACGAATGTGGCGAATCTGTGCGGCTTTCCGTTAGCATCGCTTCTCCAACAACTCGTTCCGAAAGAGCGCTCTTACGGATGGATCTTCCAATCCATGAGGAAGCTGCCGTGAGTCTCGTCTCCCCGGACCACAGCGGCATCAAGGTACGTCGATGCTCCCTCCTCGAGACTTCTCCCGGTCATGGCTTTGGCTACTCCGAAGACGGCCCTCAGTCCGCCGCCCAGATGCCGATGAAGCCCCGATCCTTTGCACAGGCCCGGGTCAACTAAATTGACGACGACGTCCTCCTTACGGACGTACTCGACGATATCGCCGATGACGAGCTGGCCCAGGAGCTTGGATGTCTGGTATCGATCGGTGAGGTCAAAGTTCGTCTCGTCGTCCAACGCCGCTATTAACGGCACCTTGTCGTGCTCCGGGAACTTGGCACTAAAGGTGGCGCCCGAGTTGACGATGGTCAACCGGCCGGGCCTCCCAGCGGTTTTCTTCTCCTTCAACAGAGGCAGGAGGAGGATGGAAAGGAGGACGGTGGACAGATAGTTGACCTGGACCATCTCCTCGTGGCCCTCGGGCGAGAGGTTGAAGCTTTCCCTCACGATTCCGGCGTTCAGGATGGCGACGTCGATCTGTGATAGCGTGGAGCACCGGTCGGCGAACGCCTGGATCGACCTGTACGACATCATGTCCAGGGCCCAGACCTCGATGGCGGCGGCGGGGTGTTTCTCTCCGAGGGCCTTGGCCGCCGCCTTCCCGCTTTCCATGGACCGTACGGCGATGATGAGGCGAGACAGGCCGTGTTCCAGCAGCTGGCCTGCACACGTCAGGCCCAGACCGACGTTGGCCCCGGTGACGATGGCTGTCTGTCCCGCGAGGGAGAGATCTTTTGGCGGCGTGCGGACCGTGGCGCAGAACTGGGATGTGACGAAGAGCCTCCCCGCCCCCATGGTGAGAGGCGCCAGGTCGATGGAGCTTGTCATTACGAACGGTCAATGAGGATTATGGCCCTGAATGCTGATGAAGAATGCTGAATGTCTTGATGTTGATGTCGATGATGTCGGTGCTTACTACGATATGGTGAGAATCGGTATCGACAGCCATGGTCGACTCGTTGTTTGCTTTTATATAGCTCCAGAGGCGCCGGAATTCACAGTGTCCTATATGTCACAATGAATGATGGCATCGCCGAGCCTATCGCCGGCTCGGCTGTGCCCAGGCAGCGGTGCCTCGTGGACGACAACGACGACGACGACGACGACGACGGCATTGCTGACCCAACTAGCTAGTTATTGTGAGCAGAAATACATCCACAGAAAACATAAATCAATACCAATTTTTTGAAAAAGAAAAAGACCTAGTCCCTGAACGGGGCACACACTGTTGTAACTATATAAGAAGCTTCTAGATGGTCTGAACCGGGAGCTCCGCCGGCGCGTGTGGCCGGCGTCGCGGGGCCGATTCTCTCGGCGCCAAGTTCGTCACAGTTGTCTCACGAGCATCACGTGTGTGTTGGGCGATGGGCGGTTAGAAGAACGTCAGCACTAGGCCGGAAGAAGGCAACAGTCGACCCTTGGCGAACCTGTGTCTCTGAGACCTCTTCCCCCTCCTCTCCCCTCATGATCGACTGCGCCGCCCACCAGAAACACCGCAGCTTGGCTGACCCGACATTCCGGCTCTCTCTTCAACATCTTGCCCGCTCTCGAGCTGTCACTCTTCCTCTATAGATTGCTTTCCACTTTGGGCAAACGGTGTGTACTGCTACTGCATCTCCCATCTGCTCTCGACGGCGTCGCACTGTCGATCCAGTCCGATCTGGAACCTGCCTGGCAAACCAACCTATCCCAAGGGTCTAACGCGGCTCGAACGTGTCCCACCACCCAGCCTGTTCGCTTCGTCCCTGAAGCAAATCTCGCCCTCTGTTGGCTCTCTCGGAAAGCCCTAGAGAGGAGGAGACGGTACCGGCCCTCGGCATTCTCGTTCCCCGCTGGTTGCTTGTAGTTGGTTAACTCCGGTGTGTCCGATACGACGATGGGTAACCAGAAGCGCTCTAGTATGCCTCCCTCGAACCCGGTAGAGCGCGAGAAAGAGAGAGAGAGAGAGAGAGAGAGAGAAATTAAGAAAGAAACCTGGGTCTAACGTTGTGTGACTGTCGCAGAAACCACGGGCTTCGCCTTTGTCATGACCGACACGTCCGGGAGACCCAACTCAGAGGACCGGAAGCTCATCCGCAGCCATGTCATGCGAGGCAAAAATACGCGAGCGTCTCGCGCCGTTCCGAAGCGTGCGGCGGCTCCGTGGGCCGCATATGACATTGACACGGCCGGGTCTGCTCAGGAGACGGAGTCACCGGAGCCGCTGCCAATCCCCGTTGGTCGACCGGGTTCCGAGGTGGCACTCAGGTACAACAACAACAAGCGTGCATCCCAGCGGCAGGTGTTGCATGCATCCAACGACCTGGACATGTTTCGATTTGCCGAAGACGTGGACGACATCTCCCGGTCCATGCTGTTTGAATGTGAGTGAGATTTCCCAACCCACCTGTTGCGTCCACTACAGACAGGCACACTCAACCCTGCCCCCGTGTTCCCAACAGACTACGGGTTCATCAAGGAGACCATGTACCCGATCGAGTGGTGTCTGAGCTTCGACGCCAGCAAGACGCCGTGGTTCTACTGGCTCCTCTCCGACGCCGCCTTTCTGAACTCCATGCTCTTCACCGTCGGCCTGTTGCACGATTCGGTCGAGGGCAAGACGAGCAAGAGGACCAGCTTCCACGTGTGGAGGACGCTGAAGCTCCTCAACAAGCACATCACGGACAAGGACCTGGCGCTGGCCGACTCCACCATCGCGACGGTCGTCTCCATGTGCATGGTGTCCGAGATCTTTGGCGACCGGGACGGCGCCACGGCCCACGTCAGGGGTCTGCGCCGGATCGTCGAGCTGCGAGGCGGCATCGAGAGCTTTGGGCACAACCTGCAGCTGCAGGTCAAGATATGCCGGTGAGTGACAAGGCAGCACTTCAGCCTTGGGTTTAGCTTAGGGTTAGGGTCCGGCCCAGAGAGCTGACGTCGAGTAGCGTGGACATCGGCTGGAGTCTATGTACAGGGGAGAAGCCTCTTTACTACAGAGACGGCATCGATTGGGGGTCGTTCTTGGGCCGCAAACTCGGTGACTTGCCAGCCGGCTTCCAACGCAGCCGAGATCGGTGCCGCATCCGCCTTCTCGCCGACTCGTTCGATCCTCGGCTGGGCAACGTCTTCCAGGACCTCCACGACTTCTCCCTCCTGGCCAACTACCTCGCGGAGACGGGCCAAAAGATCGAACCCCACGTGTTCCAGAACCTGATGACCTCCGTCCAGTATCGTCTGCTCTACCTGGAGCCGGCCACGAGGGCTGCCGTGGCCGACATGTTCCGCCTCGGCATGAGCAGCTACATCACGACCCTGTTCCTCAAGGTCCACGGGGCCAAGATCCCGCTGGCGGCCTTGACCAGCCAGCTCCGGTCCGTGTGCCAGCAGTTTGACGTCGCCGACGCGTCGACCGCCGCCGTCAGGCTCCTTGTTGCCTGGACCCTCGTCACCGGCGCCATATCCGTCTTCGACGGCAACGACGACGACGACGCGTGGCTGATACCCAAGCTCGCGTCCCTGCGCGACTCCCTGGGCGCGACGTGGCCGGAAGCCGAGGCGAGGCTGGGAGAGGTCATGTGGGTTGAACTCGCCCACAGCTCACAAGGTGTCAAGGTGTTTGAGAAGCTGGTGTTGCACGTCGCCAAAGTGCCGCCTACCAAGGCGTCCCCGCGGAGCAGATGGCGGCTGGACAGTCCGGCCTCATCACATCAAGAAAGGTTTTCATCAACCCAAGATGTCGTCGGTGCGGTTGTTGTTTAAAACCCGGCTCTCGGCAAACTTGGACTTAAACATCAAGACACCAAATGCCACCTCGGTCAACATGCGTACCTCATCCATCATCGTCTATGGCCTCCTCAACCCGGGTCCTGCGGCCACCATCTTTTACCTGCAGCAGCACTCCCTACGGCGGCTTCATCCCGGAGGACGTATTCGACGGCGGTCTCTGCTCGGTCTCATAGGTGATTCCGGCATTGCCGTGCACAGCGCCATCGAAAGCCTCCATGTCCGCAAATGTCGACGGCGTCCCCTCCTTCGAGATGCGCGGCCGCGCCGGTGGTGCCTCGGGGGGGGGCACGGCGGCGTGAGTGATCTTCGTAGGGGCCCTCCATACTATCCCTACCCCGCTGTAGACCCAGAGCACATCAGGGGATGAGTTCCCCCGTTGGGGTCTGTTTGTCTTCAGAAGTTGCACGGGACCGAGGACGAGTTCAAGACTAACTCGACTTGATCCGGCAGTGCGGCCCCCATGAGGTCGACTCGGGCTGGAGCGACTTGGGGAACGACGCAACCAAGGAGATATGTATATATATATATATATATGCGGCTACCATCCGGTCAACGACGACGACGGGTTCAGCGGCCGGTGACACTGAAAAAGATGGGGCGGGCAGGCGGTGGGTGTCTACAGGTTTCTCTCCTTGGAAATAAAAGGTCCATGGAAGGGTGCTTGTTGTGAGGTTCTAGGGGCGGCTGCTCTCGAGTTCGCCCACGCGGCACATTTGTGATGCCAACCATGAACCATTATCAATGATCTGCGGTGAGGATATTGGGTAGATGGACCACAGATCAAATATACATGTTCTTTCTTGGCTGCGACGGGGTATCTTCCACGGCTGTGTGCACTATAGCCAGGCTTGCCTGGTATTAGTGGATTTCTCTTGTTAACAAACATACTCATCTTCGAAAGATTGGTCTCTTTTGGGCAAAACTCCTCAGCCTGCTTTTGACCCTATGTAGTCAGTCACACTTGTCAAGGTAAGTATTATTCTGTACATCACTGGCGGTCTGGGGCGTCGTCGAGGAGACGTCGTGCAAAGCCCTGCTTCACCGCATCTGGTAGTGAGGGTTATCTCAACCATGGACGCCACCATTGGCCCGCATGCAAAAGGGACACCTTTTTCTACCAGGCAAGATCTTGGTAAGATCGGCCATGGTCCTCACCGAAGTCATCCATCCAACGCTGTCAACGCCTCGGCCGACCAACAAACGAGGCCTGCGACAGTCTAGCGCTGACACTTGCCAGGCGATCCCTTTCTCGCAGAGCCTCATTGAACGAGGGGATAGGCCACTCAATCAAATCCAGTCTCACGTCAGCCAGCTCGCTTCAGGGTGACGGTGTTGCTCGGGTTCGCTACCCAATCATTGTCGCCTATGAGGGCTCTTGCTGCAAGTCTGCATGTGAAGAAACGAACCAGCTTTGGTCCCAATGAGGTGGTCCCAATGAGGGAGAGGGGGGGGGGACAAGGCAAGGTTCATATAAGAAGTTCGCAAAGGAGTCTCTGAAAGTCATCAGTCTCGTACACTTATTCGCAAAATCCGTACAACAACCCGCCAAAGAGGATTTCGTACGAGTCGTCAGTTTCGTTCCACCGTACACAAGTTCATCAAGACGGTTACACGATGGTCGCACTAGAAGCCACAGAAGAGTTCCGCTCGTCTCACCCCACGGCATCAACACAAGGCCAGCTGGCTTCGGACGCGCCACAACTGCAAGGCCTCGCCGAGAAGCATCCAGAGCTTCTGATATACACACTCTCCGCCGAGGGCTACGAGGACGTCCGGTCCTTCTTCAGCGCGAGCATGGTGCAGCAGCCCCTGGCCGTCATCCGTCCCAGGACAGAAGCCGAAGTCTCGGCCGTCGTCCAGGAGGTGCGCGCCCAGGGGATCCCGTTCGGGATCAGGAGCGGCGGGCACGACTTGAGCGCCGCCCAGGCGCAGGGGAGAGACGGGGTCATCGTCGACATGAGGGGCATGGACGGCGTCTCCGTCGCGGAGGACAGGAAGTCCGCCCGGGTCGGTGGCGGCATCCTGGGCATCAAGCTCTCGCGGTTCCTCCAGCAGCACGGCCTCCTCACGCCCCACGGCTGGTGTCCGACAGTGAGCATGGCCGGCTGGGCCCTCGGCGGCGGGTACGGCTACTCGAGCGCGTTCTACGGGCTGGGCGTCGACCAGATCCTCGGCGCGCGCGTCGTGCTCGCGAACGGCGAGGTCGTCGACACGGACGACCACGCCGACCTGCTCTGGGCCCTGCGCGGCGCCGGCAACGGCAACTTCGGCATCGTGGTCGAGCTCCGGGTCAAGCTGTATCCCCAGACGGGCTTCCTGGCGGGGTTCCTCGGGTTCCCCAGCGAACAGGCCGGCGACGTGCTGGCCGGGTACGGCAAGTTCAAGAGGGAGAAAGAGGAGGTGCCGGTCAACTTCACAGGCGAGGTATCCCACATGACGCTGCCCGGTGTCGGGCCCGTCATCGCGTGGTTGTTTGCCTGGACGTCAGAGAACGAAGACCTCGACGACGGGTGGGCGTTTCTGGACAAGATGAAAGCACTCGGGACACCGGTCCTCAACACGGTTGCCGCAGGTAGGGTCTTTTTTCTTCTTCCTCTTTTCCCCCCCTTTTCCCCATCTGTTTTTTTGGCTTGATACCCCGGATCACTTTGGGACACGCATGGGTTGGTATGGCAGTCTCAGTGTGGCTCATTGGTGAACTCGCACATAGTTGACGACTACACCTTCTTCAACACGATCCCCTCGCCGACCAACGTCCACTGGCGGCCTCGCCTGCGCACGTTCGATTGCTTCACGCCGGAGGTGGCCAGCGTCTTTGGCAAGCATCCGCCTCCGGCGCCGACGTGCGGGACCGTCATCCACAGCGCGCATGGCCGGGCGCTCGACGAGAACACGGGCGCCTGCTACCCGCTGCGCACGAGGCACCATATCGCAAACCCTTCGGCCGGCGTGGTCAACGCTACGGCGCAGGCGGCCGAGTTCGACGAGTACAAGAGGTGGGCGGACGGCCTGGTGGACGACCTGTCGAGGCAGGGTCTCGCGCTGCCATATGGGCACCGCAATCTTGGTCCCGAGGAGGACATGGACTGGGTGGCCACGTACGGCGAGGAGACGTTGGCTAGGCTGAAGGAGGTCAAGGGAAAGTTTGACCCCGGCAACCTGTTCAAGACTGGGTACCCGCGGCTCGATCTGCTCTGAATCGGGAGGGGGGGGGGGGTTGATCCAAGTCTGGCTTTGGACCGGGAATGATGAATTGCCATGTCCGTAGCCCTGAATCATTCATGAAGGGCTGCAATATCCCGATCGACATCTTATGGATTCACCGGGGCATGGCGACTTTTGTCTGTCCCGATGGGAAACATTTGCATACGTGTGATATCTGAATGTCCAGAAAGTCGATTCAACCCTGGACATGGTCTTGGAGGGGGGGAAGACATCGATCGGGTCGATTCGCGAGCGCTGGCAAGCTGGAACGGAACAGTTAACGAACCGGCAAAATAACAACATCAAAAGAAGTGTCGCGGTGGCAAAACAAAGAAGAAGAAGGAAAGGAAAGAAAGGCGAACGGCCAGATGATGTCCATTCCAATTTGGTTAAGAAAAGTCCAGCCGGACCAAGATGGGCATTTCCTCGAGGGATTTTTGGACGAGCAGAAGGTCGGGGATCGAGGAGAACGTGTTCCGTGTCGAGATTTTCGTCAGCACCGCCTAAGCTAAGCAATGCAAAGCAATCGATCAATCAATCAATCGATCAATCATGCGTGAAAGCACCCGAATGACGATCCCGAGGTCCCAGCCTATCGGTAGTTGTGTCATTGGCTACCGGCGGCCGGCCATCAGTTGCTAGACGAACTGGCAATGTCCCATTGCCGTGGCACCTCGAGACGGTTCCTAGGGTGCCGAGCGACCTCTTCGCTCACCATCCATCTGATGAGGTTTCCGCCGAGGCGGCGACGATGTGCCGCTGCCTGACAAACAGACGTGTGGTTTGTAGGCAGTGTGTAAGTAGAGGAGGGAGGGTATTGGGGAACGATGGCGGCGAACTGTCTTTGCCTCGGGAAGAGACGTGGCGTGGGAAAAGGGCCGAGAGGGAAGACTGTTGTTATGTGTGTGTCTCTCTCTCTTTCACAGCTGGATAATCAAATCTCTCCTCTCTGATCAGTGATTCACTAATGGAAATTGAGGGGGGGGGGATAACGGTAGGACTGCGGGGAACAGTCTCCATGATGGCACGGAGGGTTTGCTCCGGGGACTACGCGGTACATAGGAGACGACACAACTTCCCCTCATGAGCGGAGGCGGTTTGACGGGTACTGTGCACAACAGCAGGAAATCGGAGGACATGGGATTCTCAGAGATCGAGATCTGAAAAGCCCATCGGGGGTATGGCGCCGTCCGCGGACCGAGCGGCCGTTCCGAGTCTGGCCAACTAGCTTCTGACTTGGTTCTAAAGGGCCGCTTCCCCTCCCGGATGGGGGTGGCGATTTTAGCAACATCATTAGTAAACACGGCACGATGCGGCTCTGGGCTTCTTGGCCTCTTTTACTGGGACCATCCGCCGCAGTTGTCCCTGAAGGGGTGGAAGCCATCAGCCATCAGCCATCAGCCATCAACAAGCAAGCAAGCAAGCAAGCAAGCAACCCGGCACCACCAGATAGCCCAACCAACAGGGAGGTGGGATGCCGGGAGCATACGCATACGACGCCGCAACCCCGCAACGCCACAACGCCATGACGCCATGACGCCATGACGCCATGACGGGGAGAACATTTGTATGGCTGAAAACCCAGCATGGTCGTCGGCTTGCTTGCAGAGACCGGCACTGGACTGATTGGTCATGCCCCCCCCCCGTGGGAGCAGCTGGAGTGTGGCTGCGACGGCAGATGTGAGACCAGAAAGCCAGTCTGTTTGGCTGAGCTTCACGCGGTGGGGAGGACACGAAAAATTGTGTTGTGGCTCGCCAATCAAACGAACCAACACCCACTCCTTGACAGTTTGCACGGATTTTGCCACTCTCGAACAAAAAGGAGCAACAGCTCCGACCAATGAAAGGTGCTCGGAGTCTCGGAAAGCTGGAGGGGGACAAGGGGGACGAGGGGTTGTGAAAGGGACTGATACAGGTACAGTGATGGAATCGGAGGGCCTCGGGCAATGTACGATGTAAGTCTTTCCATGGATGGAAGGACGGATGACTGGGAGGGTTTCAACGTGAAGAAAGATGGAGATGATGTACTCTGCACGATGTAGATCTCGACGGAGACCGTCATTTACCCTGTAGGGTTACCGTGTTCCTGAGCAAGAATTCCAAGTTGGAGGAGTGGGACACACAGACAAGTTGGGCACCCAGCAAACCAACCCCCCCACCCCCCGGCCGATCAGCCAAAAGAATTCGAATCATCTCGAGACTTGATTGGGCGGCGGAACAAGGTCCGACACCATTCCAACATCCAATATCCAACAGCGAGCTGACTCACCTTCGTTCTCCGGAGGTCACCTCCGGGCAACCTTGCTTAGCGGGGACGAAAGCAGGCCCAACACCAGGTTCGCGTCGTCATCGTACAGTCTTGGGTCCACAAACACCCTGCCTTGGCTTCCAATGATCCGTCCGAGCTGGACCTAGTGCCGTCTACCTTACTACAAGTAACTAACTAGCTGGTTACCAAGTCGAAGTGTGTCCCGTACTGGACCGGAAAGCCTCCCGCTGGCAGCCCAGGCCAAAAAGAATAAAAAGTGGCTTGTGATTGCAAGCCGCCATCTCCTCACTCAACTGGAACTCCTGGTTGGACGGACGAGATCATCTCCAGGGGGGGGGCGCCGGCTTTTCTGACTGGTCCCAAACCTGGGATCCGGCACCGACCTTCCCCTTTCTTCCCACTGTATATATCCATATTCCGAACTGAGTTACCGTCCTTTGCCTTGCCTTTGCCGTGCCGTCCTGTAGTGTATTGTCCTATACCGTACTGCTGTGCTGTGCTGTACTGTACTGTCCTGTGGACTATACTCTACGGAGTACTGTCCTGTCCTGCCCTGTCTTATGCAATGTGCCCTGTCTTGCTGCTATTGGCCTGTTGCTGTGTATGTGCAGGATTGACGAGCTCTCCCCGCTCCTTTTGTTTTTCTTGTTGTGGTGTATCCGTAAGGTACTTACTTGATTTATGCCTCTCCCCTCCCTCATGGGTCTTTGCACATATTAGTGATTCCTGGTCAACCGCCTGAGTTGAAACTTCCACCTTCTCCTACTACAAATCCCTCTGTCTGTACTGTGTTTAGCTACCAAGAGCCTGTCGATTGTACAACACGCTGACAACTGCGTTGGGGCATTGAATCATCATCATCATCATCATCCTCTTCCTCCTCCTCTTTCTCGTCATCATTAGCGGAAGAAGAAACAGTACTTCTTCCAGGATCCAAAGCTCAACCAACCAACCAACCAACAAATCTTGACGACTGACCACCACCCCCCCTTGCAAACTCTCTTTCTTCTCTCCCCCCTGGCCACCACAATCAGTCAGTCAGTCAATCGCACGCAGCCCAGCTCGCTCCCACAAGAGAGCTGGTTTGTCTGGCGGACATGATGGACTCCTCTGCCGGCGGTTTACATGTCGTACGACAGAGTGGATTCCCGAATAGAGCGGCGTTTTTCGAACCCATCCCCAGCTCTTCGGCCAACTCTGCAGACGATGAGATTCTGCGACAGCTTCGCCGCGAGCAACTACAACACGAGCAACAAAACCAACGGACGCATTTCCTGTTCCAGCAGCAGCAGCAACGCCTGCAGCAGCCGGCGGAATATGGGACAACAACCCCATCGCAGTCGGCCTACGTTGACCCTTCGACCCTGAACTCCGTCTTCGAAGCAGCTCCGTCAGCATCGGCAGTGGGCCGACAGTCCTCGACACCGACACAGAGCTCTTCGGGCTGGCAGGACTCCCCCATGAGCAACGCCGCCGCAGACTCGCTGTCCTCGCCTGCTAGCTCCGTCATCTCGCCACCCAGCACGAGCTTCGTCCACCCTGCGCCTCCGATCGACCCTCGCATTCTCGGCGGGTTGGCGGAAGAGACAATCACCGTCCAACCAAAGGAGCCGACGGCCGTCGCCGAAGCACCGAAACGCCGCCGAGGCCGTCCCAGACTCTCCGAGGGGATCACCGCCCAGACTACCCGCGCCGCGTCGCCGAAGACGAAAGCGACAGCGATAACGACGACGACGACGACGACGACGGCGACAACAACAACAACGGCGAAGACGAACATGGCAACATCAGGCACGAATAACGCGCCTCGACGGACATCGACCGCCTCGGCCGCGAGCGGCACCGCCGGTGAAACGGCGGACGAACAGCCGCCCGGCGCCGGCGCCAACGACAAGAAGAACCGCATCCGCGCGCGGAACCGCGAGGCGGCGTACAAGTGCCGCAAGAAGAAGCAAAAGGGCATCGCCGAGCTGCAGACGCAGGAGGCCATGATCGAGAACGTCAACAGGACCCTCAACAGCGAGGCGGCCATGCTGCGCAGCGAGATCCTGATGCTCAAGAACATGGTGCTCCAGCACGGCGGCTGCGGGTGCTCCTTCATCGAGGAGTACATCTCGGGCGCCGCGCAGAACCTGGTGCAGTCGAGCATGGCGGCGGCGGCGTCTGGCGGCGGCGGTAATGGTAATGGTAATGGTGGTGGCATGCAACAAATACACGACCAGAACTGCACGAACCGAGGAGACGACGGGGAAGGATACAACGTCGACTGGAAGAGCTTCGGCATCGATTCCAAGGCGGGCATCCGCTCGCTGGGATCGGAAAGCGGCTTCTCTGGCTTCGACGATGCCGCCTCGCACAGCGCGAGGGCACAATCCCAAGGGGCTCCGATTTAGAACAAGATAAGGGGGAAGATGTCAGTTTTTGGTCCATTGGAAAGGACTAGCAAGGGGGGGCGTGATGATTTCGTCCTAGGGTAGCCTTTTCTTCTTTGCCACGGGCTATACACGGCGTCTCGGAACAGGATCAACGGACGGCGCCTTACAGGAACAGTCAAGAGACACAGAAAATCAGTTGGCTGGTAGAGATGTATGGTTGGTTGGTTTTGACCGTGTGTATGGTGTGTTGGGCGTTATGGGGGGTTCGTCGTTTAGATGGCATATCGCGATTCTACGTCGGGAGCAAAGCGATAACGAGATTAACGATATTGAACCGTGTTGTTCGTTATACTCCTGCTAGAACCCTGGTTGTATATTCCTCTGACCACGTGAAACTCACGTGGAGGCTCGGCCGAAATGTACGGACTGCCTGTTGAGATCCGCCAACAAACTTCAACAATTTGCTATACAGGTACATCGTCTCGGCCACACCACCTTTCGGCCATCTCGGCTCCCTTCAAGTCCAGGAGCGAAGGTTACGACTGAAGGAAACTTTGGCCAAGTTTCACTGCGCAAAAACATTGCTACAACATCGGCGGAGTAGAACCCCGACGGCTAGTTCTGTGGCTCTGCTCGACCAGTCTTCGCCAGGGCTGTTCAGCAAGGGAGACATGTCGAGGCGGTCTAGGTGCCGGACGATGCCCCCCGTTTCCTATGTTGGCTTGTTCCTCGGCGAGAAAAAAGAGTTTTCGGACTCATCAGACTCGCCGAGGAAGCCATGGGGTTTTCTTCTCTTCTCCTTTCTTCGAAACAACAACCCCCATCCATGTTGACTGGATCGAACAGGACGGTTCCCGGGGCTGCAACTGCAGCTCCAACCCCAACTTTGACTCTGACTTTTCACTCTGACTTTTGCTCTTGACTTTGATTTCCGGCTACTACTGCCTGGCCCGCCTAAGCAACCGGACAGAATTTCTACCCGTCCATGGAACGGTGGAAATGTGACCGTACCCGCGTATAGCATAGCCAGGAACCAAGAACCAGATGTGCCGGCAGGATAATCGTCCTGGCCATGCATACATCCTACATCCATTCCTCAACATCGAATAAGGTCGACCGGAGGGCCACGCCGTCCAGCGCACCACTCACAGTCCTGCCGAGCCTCCCCTCCCCTCCCCTCCCCCCCTAACTTGAACTCCCGACCTCCAACACTTTCTGCGCTTACTTTTGGTTCCTCCAATGACGAGCCATCGAGGAGGGGGGCCGGCTCGGTTTACTTGTACAAAAGGTCGATGCACAAAGTCAAAATCGCCCTCGTCGCACATCAACTTGGCGTGACTTCTCTTCTAACAAACAAGACTTGCAGCTCGAGCACCACCACCCACCCACCCTGTCGCAGCAAGGAGGACATGAGGTTGCAATGATCTGACATACGCGGCATCCAGCTCAACTCGTCCCCGTAAAAGAGTTACACACGTGCCACGGACCATGCTCTTCGCCGTACCATTGGCGCCGCAGCATCTGTCAATTACCTTACCTGACCTGATTAGGTAGGTTGAGATTCGCGAACCCGAGCCACCTAAGTCATTGGGTGGGGGGTGGCTGGCTCTCGTGGGTGGACGGACATGCTGGAGCGGTTGTTGGATTCTTCCAGAGCCGCGCGTTGCCAAGCATTACTCACAAACGTCGTCATTTTCACGTCTTTGTGTGATAGTAGTGTACACGTACGATGCACCTGTAGGCTGTAGATAATCACCCGCGGCCCCTCCCGGGCCCGACTACGGTTCGGGCAAGTCGCTCGGCGTTCTCCCTTTTTGTCCTGCGTGGTGATGATCGGCGTGTACACGTTTTTCGGTGGGGACGCGCAGTCGCATCTTTTGCGCAGGTGTGGTGTGGTAGGGGTGAACACGCCGGAGGGCGGGTTGTTGTTGTTGGCGTCCATAAGCTTTCTTGCAAAGTTGAACCTTGACACGTGCTCGAGGTCAAGTCGGACGTGTGTTTACCGGGGACTGCTTACATGCGGGGATGGGACACGATGAGATTCTCAAGGTTCAAGAACCTTCATAACGTTTCCGTAACAACTTTATCTTATAGCAAAATGCGGGGGGACAGGAGCATTCTTGTGTACCTCTTCACCTATTCATGTCGTCGCGGACGTAGACGAGTTGTCATGTGTATTGAGCCAAGCTTCAACGGGCTCTGCATACCAATTTGCTCTACAAACCTCACCAACCTCGCCAAGTGGAAGAAGCAGAAAGAGAATTGGGGAGGGGGGGAGGGGAATAGGAAGAGGGGGGAAACAACCCAAGCTCTGAGCCATTGTCTTACGAAGGAACCCTACGCCGCCAACCAAAGCCAATCGAACTCATCGGTCCCTCATCTTAGGTTAGCTGCCAAAAGGCTATGTGTCTCTGAGTAGACTCAAAACACAGTCCCGGGATGGTGCATACCAGCTGGACGGCAGTAAAGGTCGATAGGTGACAATAGTCTTCAAGGGCTTCAGCCAGGAAACAACAACGACAAGGGATCACCTTGGACGACAGCAGCACGTACGATGTAAACGGCCAGGCAGTGGGTTGCAGCAAGAAGGCCGTTTCTGCGCCCGCAAGGGGCGCCTTGTCCCCTCTACGATGTACAGACACACATGGTTTGGTTTGACCTTTTGGGTGCGTAACTGTCCTTGAGACCTTGTCAAGGATACCTTTGGGAAGCTTCCTCTCCCCGATTCCACGGGGCTTCTCAGAGTAATAACCCGTCCGACGACATTCACTTCCCCCTTTCCGCGATTGAAGCCCCCTCTCCTCCCTCTCGACATTACACAGGGTAGTAACACCTGTCTGCCATGCGGCAGCATCGAGAGATCTCATCGCCACCACCTCCTCCGCCGGCGCCACCATGTCGACGCCCATCATCCCCGTCTACTTCGAGCTGAGCTGGTCGATACTCAGCACCATCGGCGCCACCAACGTGATGTTTGGCCTCCTCATCATCGGGATCACGAGCTTCTCGCAGATCATCGTGGTGCCCATCGTCTCGTCCGCCGCCGGGGCCATCGCGAACGGGCTCTGCTACTACGCCTATTACGACGAGAGCTACTCACTCCATCAAAAGGCGGCTGCCTCGGCGGTTGGAGATGCATTCTGGGTGGTGAGTCCGTCTTTTTGATGAATCTGTGTCTTCTTGCTGGTCATGGATGAACAGTCAAGCTGACGGGAGTCTCTCAAGATCCAAGAAGTCGCCCTGTCGTTCTACAGCTACGCCCTTCTTCGAAGGATCCTGAAGGACACGAGGTGGATCGTGTTCAACACCCTCTTCTGGACCATGGTCCTCGCCATCGTCTCCATCCGCATCGCCATCGCCGTGTCGCGCGTCCGGTACATCCTCAGGGGCAACGCGAACCTGCAGAACACCGTCAACGACCTCCACATCGGCTACTTCGTCCTCATCGCTTCGCTCGAGTGCATCAGCGCCTTCTTCCTGCTCAACACGTTCGCCGAGGTCATGTCGACGTCGGCCCGGGCCGCCCTCAAGGCCGACTTCTTCAGGTACCTAATGCGTAGCACCGAGGTCCGTCTCGCGACGCTGGCCCTCCTGGGCATAATGAGGGCCGTGACCTACTCATTCCAGATCACGGCCCAGAGCGCCACGAACCCGGCCAGCCAGATCGATCGGTTCGCCTACACGTTGGAGTGCCTTTTTCCGATTGTCATGTTGTAGGTTTTTTTTAATTTATTTTTTTACCCGGAACCTCACACATACCCCATCTGCTCGGTCCGCCTCCCCGTTGCTGACATGGGCCTGGTGGTTCATCTAGTATCGACATACTCGCATCCAAACTCATGTTCACAACGTACTCGTATCACCCCACGCAGCCGAAGCGACCGACGCCGAGGGGATACGTTGCGTCTAGGAAGGTAACCGATGGCTGGTTTGACGGCACACAGCCGAGCCAGCAGCTGGTCGTCGTCCATGGGGGTAAAGACGAAAGTTCAGACATGGATTATGCGTGCCCCGGTCCGTCAGGGTCCATGATCAATCTTGAGGATGTGGAATCCGATTATGTGTGCAAGGGTGGGATCAACAAGACGGTCGTCATCAGTGTGAAGCATTCGATACCGGCTCACCCGGAGAGACCTAGGCAGTGTCTCACCTCGCCTTGATACTACAGTCAGCGACTCACTTTGTAGTGTCTGGTTAATGTCATAGGTAAGGTCAGAGCCCAAGAACTTGAGATAATGTAGTTTTGATTGCTCCCAACCCTATCGACCGTAACGAGTAAATAAAGACAAGAAACCTGGATCAGGAACGAAGGCTTCCCAAACAGGGACATCTCGACGGGTAGAATGGCTCTTCCAGGTACTGATTGTTTCAGCATCTGAGATATCATGCTTTCAGTTCTATACTTTGCGGAAAGGGAAGTACATAGACTTCATGTTATGTGTATGATTGTAAAACGTAACTAATCAGCACCTGCTGATTAATGCTAAAGTGTCACTGCAAACACAATGCCGGGCTGAGTGGAAAGATTCTTGCTCATGGCTGGCTTTATCTAGTTAGTGCGAGGGAGTACAAGTAATGTGACATCTAAAAGACCAAGATTACACCGCATTTCTAGCTCACCCAGAACATTTCACACACATCCCCGTGAGCAGACACATCCTCTGTTGCAATGAATTGAAGACAGGGCCAGCACAACTTCTATCCTAGACACACATGCTTCGCAGCGCCGTGCAAAGTCCTTCGAGCAATACCTGTGCAAGTTGGTCTTCAACGACAGACAAATCATAACAAATCTCAACCTCGGTCCTTTCGGTATCAAGAGGCACCGCCGTGACCCACACGTCGGCGTACGCCCCGGCCCGGCCGTCGATCTCGATGGCCGTTCCCCGAAGCGGTCCGGACTCGACAACAGTCAGACCCCTGGTCTTGGAGACGGGCAGATTCTGGTACTGGACAACCGAGTAGAAGCGCGCACGCTTCCACTCGACGCAGCCCGCCCGGACGAGCTGGCCGAGCCCGACGGCATGATGCGGTAGACCGGCGACGTGCTGCTCCTGAACCTGCTCGACGAGCCGCCGAACTGCGGATGCCGTGTCTATAGTGCGAGGAGCACCTCCGGCCGCCAAGTCGACCCGCACGGGGACGCAGTTCACGAAGGCGCCGACGACGTCCTGCATCGAGGGGGCCAGGGTCTCGCGGCAGGAGACGACGTGGCCGAAGACAACCTCGTCGCGGACCCCAGGGGAATTAGCCGCGAGCACGACTGCCCAGGCGGCTTTGAGCACCGAGGCCGGCGTGAAGGAGGGCATCACGAGGCTACAGGAGGGTACGGTCGAAGATTGCCGGCCTTGCATCAGACCTAGGGTTGGAGTCGGCTGCATGAGAGCACCCGTTTCCCGCTGGTGTGTATTGCGGACCACCGGAGTGATGTCGGAGCCGCGAAGGAGACCATGCCAGAACGCCTGAGAAGATTGAGGCACTTCTGCTGCCACGGCGGAGGCGAAATGCACGAAGCCATATGCTTGTTCGTTGGTGGCAGACTCTGGTTGGAAGCCGCTGTTGTAGGCGGAGCTGAGGTCATCCCACAAGGTCGACAGGCACATGCCGTCGTACAAGGCGTGGGAAAGGCGAAGGACGAGTCTCGAGGCACCTGTGTCTTGGTGCCGTATGATGAAGGCCTTGGTTAGACAGTCGCCCCATGTCAACGGCGCGTTTCGATCAGAGTCAATCAAGCCGGCGGTGTGAGTGTCGATGGTGCTCGAGGGTTCAGATCTCACTGCATGAGGGATGTTGAGTGTCTGGATGTTGACCGCCTCCAGCGGGCGGATACGTTGGAATAGCCTTTGTTCCCTGTAAGAAAAAGACGATCGTAGAACCGGATGCCGTGTAAGCATAGAACGGCAGGCCGCCTCGAGATGGATGGTGTCGACTCGCGAGTCGAGTTTCAGGATGAAATAGTTCAAGAAACCTCGAGCCGGTGCCATGTTGAAAGCCAGAATTGCCTCCTGGAAGCTCGTTGCGGAGAATTCTCTTTGGTCATCCAGAGGCTGTAGTGAAGCCGAGATGTCATCAACAGCGGTAGCGTCACCGGGCGAGGCCTCAGTATGTCCATCCCGGCGTTCGACTGCGTCATGATTGGCGTCTACGCCCTGGTTCTGGTCAACCTCGGCGGCCATGCGTGAAAAGATGGGGTATCTCATGATGGTCAAGACGGACAGGCGGACGCCCTCCTCGAGGCCGGCAGCCGCAAGACGCATGGCGAGGATGCTGTCACCGCCAAGGCTGAAGAAGTTATCGTTGGGGCCGATAGATGCTGCCTCTACTTTGAGAACCTTGGCCCAGAGAGACCGCAGGCGTTGTTGTGATGGACTGAAGGTGTTGTCAAGAGCCGATGGATGGTGCAATTCATCATCAATACGGCATGTGTTTGTCTGTGTGGCGTCCAAACATTTGGCTGCTTGAGGACTGCAATGCTCAGTCGCCAGTTGTAGCAGTTTCTTACGGTCGAGTTTGCCTGACGGCGTCTGCGGAAGACGACTGATGGGCAGGAATCTGGATGGAACCATGTAGGGTGGCAAATCCAGGCTGAGCCGGCTTCTGAGGTGGACGAAGAACTCGTCACTCAGCCGGGAGTCCTCATCATCCTCGTCCCGGTCCCTACCTTCATCCTCCAACATGAGTTCGCTCCCAGGAGTAAGAGACACAAAGGCCACCAACGAATCTTCACCACTGGCCTGCTTTGCGACAACCACGGCCGCCATGATACTGACACCATCTTCACGGTCACCCCCCGAATGCTGGAGATGACACCGACACTCATGTGCTCTGCGTCGGACGTGGAATTCGATCTCTCCCATCTCGACACGCTGCCCCCTGAGCTTGATCTGCAGGTCTTTGCGGCCCAGAAAGACCAGCCCATGATGCGGAACGAGCCTCGCCAAGTCGCCTGTGAGGTAAAGGCCGGCCCTCGGAAGCAGTGGCCGGATCGCCGCGGGAGCCTCTTCAGCAGATATGAAGGCCCGGGCCGTCTTTTCAGGGTCGTTCAAGTAACCCAAGGCAACGTGCTGCCCCTCGATGAGAAGTTCCCCCGATGAGCCGACGGGGACGAGACGTGAAGGGTCCGCGGCATCGACGAGCCAGACGCGGCAGTGAGGGGCGACGGCGCCGCCGATGACGGCAGGGTTGTCGTCTGGGGATCCCACCTCATAGACGGTGGTGAGAACGCTGCACTCGGCCGGCCCATAGGCGTTGAAGAGCCGGACCCGGCCGTGCCACGTCTTGTACAACTCCGACGTGGCGACCTCCCCGATGAGTACCATCGTCCGGAGGCCGCCGTTCCCAAGACGCTCCGGTCGCAGAAAGGCGGCCACGGAGGGGGTCAGGATAACGTGGGTTGCCCGGTAGCCATCGATGGCCCCGTTGAGGTTACCGAGTCTGTCCTGCTCGCAGGGGACGCATAGAACGGCCCCAGTGGCCAGAGAAGCGAGCATATCACCGATACCGACGTCGAACGTGTAGGCCGAGAACTGGAACAAGCGCGACTGGTGCGAGATGCCCAGACGGCGGGTGTAGTTGAGGATGCTTAGGCACAGAGATGAGTGCGTCAGCCTGATGCCTTTGGGCGTGCCGGTGCTCCCAGACGTGAAGAGAACAAAGGCCACACTGTCTGGCTGGCTGCGATCCAGCAAGCCTTTGGCGGCGTTGATGCAGGGATCCCGTATGAACACGTCCGAGTCGGGATCCAGCACGACGACCCGGCTGCTGTTGCGGTCGTTGCGGTGGCAGTCACCGAGCAAGGCCCTCGCCTTGTCTTCGTGGGCCGGGCTTGCTATTATGACGTTCGCGCGCATCTGCTCCGTCACCATGTTGCGCAGCCTGTTGAGCCCGTCGGCCGGGGAGAGAAACGCACACGCGGCGCCGGCGCGCAGGACGGCCAGCATGGCCACGACGACCCACGCCGACTTGTCGCAGAGGAGGGCAACATGATCGCCACGAGAGAGACCGAGGCGATGGACGAGGTGTTGACACAAGGACATGGAAAGGCCGTCGAGTTGGGAGAACGTGAGGGAGGCGTCCCAGGCATCGACGGCGACTGCATCTGGCCGTGCCCGTACCTGGTCAGAGAAGAGGGATACGACGGTGGAGGCCGAGGGAGCTGGAGTATACGACTGTTCAAGTGGATGATCGATCGGAATTAGCCGTTCTGTATTATTGCCACTGGTGTGGGTGTTGTTGAAATCGTGAGCCAGCTCGTGGTGGAAAGAAGGGAAGAGATCAATATCAGAGACCGTAGCGGCGCTGTCGGCCGCGGTGGTAATAATGGCCGTCAAGGCTTGTCGGAAGACGGCAAAGAACGCACGAGCTGCCGTCTCGGAGATCCTGGTGTCGTCGTATGTGACACGACAGTCGATGGTGTCGTCGTTGTCCCCCGCGAGCCCGAGGTTGAGGACGAGAGAGTACTCCACGTGGTCGAGCCCCTGTATCTGCCGGAAGCTCAACTGACCATGGCCCGGCGGATCTGTGGATGAAGATGCCGACTGGACGGTCACGAGAGTGTCGCAGAGAGGCTCGCCGTGCCGGTGGAGTTGCGGCCTGCCGATCTGATGCTGGAGTTCCTCGGCCATGTTTCGAGCCGTGGCGGCCACGGCATCCCGCAGGAGGGTGACCGGCCCGAGTTGTACGCGGCAGACGAGGAGATTGGCGAACATTCCTATCGCCTTCTCTAAGCCTTCCACCGGCGCGTCTCGTCCCGAGGAGATCCAGCCGAAGCAAACGTCATGGGCCTCTGTGCTGCTTGTATAGCAGTACGCGTTCAAGGCCATGGCCCACGCCGCGTGGATGGCTACGGCCGTCGTTGCTCCGAACCGCCGGCACCAGTTGGAAAGAGAGAATTTCTCACCTCTAAAGGACAAGGACTCATCGAAAGACCCAACAGCGGAGTCGGCGTCACCAAGATTACTGGTTCCGGAGCCGGATCCGGGGCCGGGGCCGGGGCCGGAACCAAGTGGGGGCAGACGGCAAGGCTCCACATCCTCCAGGTGCTGTGCCCAGAACGCGTCGGCCATCTGGACTTCTTCTCGGGCTTTCACCAAGTTTTTAAAATACCCATGAGCCGCTGAGGCACTGGAAGGATCCAAAAGCTCGCCACTATACGCCGTCGCAATGTCCCGTAGGAGCAGGGCGCTTGACGACCCGTCAAAGGATGCATGGTTGATACGGAGCTCGAGATGCGCAGTTGTTGCTGCCGGCCGAGGCTCGCTAGGACGCAAAGCCTTAGGGGTAACTCGCAAGACCGTATCCGCGCAGCCATCGCGCAAGACGACCTGGACCGGGTTCGCCATATCGGGGAGCTGGACAAAGGCTGTGCGTAGCGCGGGATGGTGCCTGACGACCGTCTCACACGCGTTCTGCAGCCTGGCCAAGTCGACACCATGTGTAGCACGTCTCTGGGCATCTTCTGTTGGCCGGCATTCATGATCGTGAAGCCTCAGAGTTGAGACTTCCCAGACGGCCTGCACCTGGTATACCGAGCTGTGTGGCACCCGGGCCTGGGCCTGGGCCTGGGCCAGGAGGATCTGCGTCTGAGCCGTACTGCAAGCTCTGACGGTCTCGATATCGTCCGTTACATCCAGCCCAAGCCTCTCCATCACCAGTTTCCGACGCCTCTGGCTCGTCGTGTACTCAGTGGTCTCGTCACCGAGCCCCGGTAGGAATCTAAGGTTGCTGCGCCATCCCGAAACCGAGTCTACTGCGAGATTGGGAATCACTTCGTCATGGAGAACCCGGATGCAGGACTCCAAAAAGCAACGCACCATACCGACAGACTGGATTCGGGCGTCGTAGGTTACTTTCAGTTCCAGTTCCTCACCATCAGACAACGCTGCCAGTACTTCGATGAGAGCCAACGGCATCAAGCACGGGTCCGTGTCCGGTACCGTGGCCAACGCGGCAGCGGTTGTCGTCGAAACGGGCTTCAAAGGCCCCGAGCTGGGCGTCAATGTCGATGATGAGCCGCTGCCTACCAGCGGTCTGCCGGTGTAGTTGATGACCAGCTCCAAGGGGAGAGGGGGTATCCATGCTGTGGATCCTGGAGCTTCGCTTGAAGGTTGCTGACGACCACTCCTCGCATGCCATATGGCTTCAACGAGAGATGTTTGCGGGCTCAAAAGAGGGAAATCAACCGGACGAACACGCGTGAGCCACCCGACTCTCGTGACGCTGGTGTTTCCTCGCCCATCGTCATCAAAGTCTCGTCCGTGGTCTTCTGCGTAAACAAGGGGCGAGGACATACGGCCTTTATCGCGGCAGAAGGTTGCAAAGACCTTGGCCACGACCGCCTCGACGACGTCTCCTATCTCGAGCTGGTCAATGGACGACACGGCTTCGGACAAGAGGCGCGAATCGGTTTTCCCGAGGGACATGCTAAATCTTACTGACCGCGAGCCGGCCAAGGATTCAAAGCCCGCGGAGGCACCACGCATGTCCACGTCCCAGAACTTGAGCGCCTCCTCTCTATTATCAGAGGTTCCCGGGATGCATTCTCGTTGTGTGATATCTCCGGTCTTGGAGAAGGGATTCCCAGAGTCAGGTGGCGACGCTGGATCCGGGCCAAGCTCAGCCCCGAGTAGCAAAGCCTCAAGGTCACCGAGGAGAATAGACCAAGACACGATATCGACGACAAGATGGTGGGCAACCAACAACAGTTCCATGTCACCATGCGGCAGACGGAACAAGTCGGCAGCAAAAAGGGGTCCAGAACTGATGTTGAGGCTCTGGTGCGTCTCGAGGGCAACCCGGGCAATGTCGACCGTCTCGCCGTCGATCACATGGGCACGGAACCGCAGAGAGCCGGCAGTATCTTCTGTGACAATGCTCTCCCAGTGCCAGACAAGGCCGTCTCCTTCAGGGGTATGGGCTCGTCTTCGCCAAAAACGCGAGCGTAGCGCATGGTGCCTTTCGACCAGGCTGAGGAGATGGCCACGGATGTCTGACGGTGTGAGGGTTGGCCGTGGACTTCGTATGGACACGGAAACGCTCTGGTTGAAATAGCCTGGGCCAAAGGGATAGTGTACGAAGAACATGCGCTGGGGAGAGGTGAGGGCGATGGTGTACTGGTCGTACGTGGCTTCTGGTGGTTCTGGGGACTCTAGGGGCCTCAACCTTGGCCGCCGAACCGGACGCCTCTTCGTTTGTGAGTTTCGAGACCCTAGCTCTGCTGCTGCCACCGAGGCCCCTTGAACCAACTCCGCGATGCTCGTGTCACCGAGCAGCTTGGCCACGCTGATACCCGGCACGCCCGCCGTCCTAGCACGAGCAACCAACTGCATTGCCAGTAGAGAGTCGCCACCTAGCCGAGCAAAGCTGGAAGTGCTTGGCACCGACGAGAGATCTATACCGAGAACCTGGCTCATCAAGTCTCTGACTTTGGTCTCAATCGGAGATGTGTATGTAGGCGTGCCCGTGGATTTTCCCCGGCCGTCGACTCTCGGTGATGGTGTTCTTGACACGGAAGAGAAGCCATTCTGCCTTGGACTGTCGTGATGAACGGTAAAAGCATCGTGATTCTCTAGTTGTCTCCGTATGACGGTACGATCAACCTTTCCGGAACGTAGGAGAGGTAGTTGTCCGACAGTTGCCCAGACAGTTGGGACGTGGGATGGCGGAAGACGGTCCTTGACGTGACCTCTGGCACCCTTCAGAACGCTATCCGGAGCGAGAGTGATTTGAACATTGGATTCAGCGGTGACAGATGCCGGTGTCAACAAGCTCTCATCTCGGATGTCACGGTCTTGGAGTTGAACGACGGCAACCAAGCGTCCAGAGAAAGGTCCCTTTTCAGGATGAGCAACTACAACGCCTCGGACATCGGTTGACTCGAGAATGCAGTGCTCGATGGCCTCGAGCTCAACGCGGACGCCGCGGACCTTGACCTGAGAATCTATCCGGCCAAGAAATAGCAGCGAGCCATCCGGATTCTGTCTGACAAGGTCGCCGGTCCTGTACAACCGTGTTTCCGGGCGGCAACCCGTGACACGGCAGAAGTCACCCGCCACGTTTGAAGCGAAGATGAAGCGCTCCGCTGTGAGTCTTGGGTTGCCGACGTAGCCTTCGGCCAAGATAGGACCTTCGATAGCTAGTTCTCCAACGCAACCGAGCGGCACCAGACGCAACATGCGAGGATTCGGATCTTGTTTCGACGTAGCCTCGTCGCGGTCGCTCGTCTGTACGGGACCAAGAACCCAGGCTCTACACCCCACTGGCCGGCCGATGGTGCTAAGCGGGCTGTTTCCTACGTCCGAGTTCATGGTTGCCGTGATACTGCACTCAGATGGGCCGTACGCCACAAGCAGCCTTACGCGGTTCTCCCACTGCGTCAAGAGAGACGAGTTGAGTGGGCTCCCCCCGACCACCAGCGTTTTGAGGCACGCGGGTACGCTGTACGGGTCGAGGGTCTGGAGCACCGCCGGCGTCAGCAGCGCGACATTGACTTCCATCTCGCGCATGGCGTCTACCAGGTCCGCCGGGGACTTGCGGTCCTCCTCGCCGACGACACATACGCAGCCGCCGTGGACTAGGGTGGTGACCATCTCGTCAATGGCCACGTCAAACGAGTAGGACGAGAACTGGAGCACGCGGGAGGTGTGGTCTAGAGCCGCCTCGAGTCCGTGGTAGACGGCGCTGGTAGATATGGCTCGATGCTGGACGATGACGCCCTTTGGCTCGGCAGTAGATCCGCTGGTGAAGACACAGTAGCACGCATTCTCAGGCCTTGATTCTCGGAGTTTCGTTTCCTCTTGAGAATGGGAGTCGTCCTCTTCTTCAAGGGGAAGGGTCATAAGCAAGCTCTTAATGTTCGGCCCGTCCATGGCGTATCCATCATCAGGCTCATCCCACAAGTGTCGAGTTGCTCGAGACACAAGGACCAAGACGGCGTTGACCTGTTGAACGGCCTTGCGAAGGCGATATCGTGGCAGTTCTGGGTCCAGCAATACGACGGCTGCCCCGGCTTGCCACACCCCTATCATGATTGGGATGGTCCAGACTGATTTTTCCAGGCAGATGGCCACAAAGAGGTGCCGCCGATCTACTTCTCCTGTCGCAAATGCAGAGCGCATCTCGGTGTTCCGGCTGAGGCGGCTACAGATGACGCCGGAGTACTTGCCCAGATCTCGGTACGTCAAGGTCGGATGAGATGGTCCATCACTACCGCTGGTGCGCATGACGACGGCAGGATGGTCCAGGAGCTGGGAATCGATGTGCCAGTGCCTCGCCACGAGATCATGGACACAGGTCTCCACGGCTTCTGGCGGAGGGTTCCCGCGTAGGCGACGCAGAAGAGGGCTGGTTTGATCGGGCTCCCAGATAGAGAGATCTCCGAGGATAGTCTCGGGAGGTAGTTGGACCATCTCGTTGACCACATGCTGAAAATGCGAGATCAAGCACTCCACTGTGTCTTCTTTGATGAAGCCGTTGTCATAGTGGGCAACTAGCTCAAAATGGCTGTTCCTTGAGCCACCGTCCAGGCGTGGCACGACACACTCAAAGACCAACCCGAATGGAAATGCAGCCGTGTCAGTCGAGGGAAGTCCGGTAGTCACCGGAAGCAAGCCCAGAGCGGCGAGTCCATCATCGCCAGCAATGTTGTCATGGTGGACTGCCTCTGCGACGCCGGCCTGTATGACGAGGAGGTTGTTGATCGACGCGTGGCTTCCAGACAGGACTTTCCTCATGATTTCGATACCGATGCCCTCATACTGCACTGCGGCTTGTGCTCGTTGTTGGCATGCTCGCAAGAAGAAACCCAGCTCCTGTCGGTCATTCAAACGAACTCGACGCGGCACGAGTGACATGGTCGGGCCGACCACTTGGAGTATGCCAGGATCAGCATCGTTGGTGCGGCCTGACTGGACCACGGCAAAGAGTGTGTCCTGCGAGCCGGTGTAGGCTGATATGACGAAAGCCCAAGCCGCCTCGAGGACCGTCGACATCGCCACGGAGACGCCGACGACGCTTCCTGGATAAGTCTCTTCTCTCAGGCCACGCAGCTTCAAGTCCCGTCTCATCTGGCTCTGTGTGGCAGGCTCTGAGACAGTTGGGCTTTGTGAAAGTCCATGTGTACTTTCACATGGGAAGCAGCACGCCCGATAGGCATCGGCGCCGACGCCGGCCAGCTCCGACAGCCAGAACGCTCTCGCGGCGTCTTTGTCCAAGCTCTGTAAATTGCGGACATGGTACGAGAACGGTCGCGTGTCCCGTGGCGTTATTCCATGATACATGTCGGCTACCAGGCCGAGGATGAGCTGGGTGGACCATCCGTCATCTAGTTATTCCTTGGGGTCAGTAAGCGTTGCTTTCCAGCGGGTTTGGTTGAGGGTAGGGACAAGAGATGAAAAATTCCATCATTCTCAGCCCCGTAAACCTTCTCCTGCTGTGTGTATGACTTACAAATGGCATGGTGTCGTGTCCACTGGAGCATGTTCCTAGAAGAGCCCGTGATGATGCGATATACAGAAAGAGGTGTCCCAAAGCCCATTTCATGTAGCGACTCTTCGTTCTTATATATATTCGAGGGCCGCTGATGTTGACAAGCTTCGGACTCAGAACGTAGGACGATCTGGTAGGCCTTGGACTGCGAGGCTGGACCCGAATCAACCTGCAGGACGCGTGTCCGCAGGATAGGGCATCTATCAACCACGGCGTCCCATGCTGCACGGAACTCGTCAATATCGAGACCATCTGGGAGCTCCCACCAATCATCTGCCACCCATAGACCGGCACGTTGCTCCGTCTGCAGCAAAAGTCCGATTTGGTTGTCTGTTGCCGGGTATATGTCCTCGATAGCATCAGTACTGATACTGAGACGTCGTACAGCTTCGAGCTCAACAGCAGCTTTTTCCTCTGATGCCACCATGGAAAATGGTTCGGGGGGGTATTCGAAGCGTCCTGTAAGCGGCGGCGTCGGTAGGTTGTGTCCGCCTCCTCCCCCTCCTCCTCCTTTGCCTCGTGCTCGTACCCGTACAATCTCGGCCAGTTGCGAGATGGTCGGATTGCTGTACAAGTCCGACACGGACAGCTCCAATCCCTGAGCCCGGGCTTGCCAGACTAGTTGCATTGCCGAGAGAGAGTTGCCGCCGAGGGCAAAGAAGTTGTCTTCGGTTTGTATGCTTCCGCCCCGGCTTAGAACCTTTCTCCAGATGCGCCACAGCTCCGACTCGAGGCCATCTCGAGGCAGGGTTAAGCTTGAGATTGGGGGTTTGCTTTCTAGCGTGAGACAGCCATCTGGATCCGACCTGGAGCTCAGGGCTTGTGCGGATAGAGTGAGTAGTTCCGCCTCAGAGAGGCTTTCTACTGTTTGCTTGAGGGCCTTTCGGTCCAGCTTCGACGACGTCGTCTTGGGAAGGCTAGCTACAGGCAAGTAGACAGTGGGCCACATGTACGTTGGCAATATGTCTTGCAGGCGACTCTTGACATGAGACAACCTCATAGATATAGCCGCTGTGAGAGGAAGCAAAGCTGTCGTCGCTAGACCTTGCTCATTGCTTCCTAGCAGTACCAGTGACGTGCTTTCAGAGACGGCTTTCGGATCATCAAAACAGATATAAGCCGCAAACTCCTCAGACTGCGACATTTCTCCCCTCGTCAGAGCACTGGTATGACCGAGGATCTGCCTCTTGAATGACACGACGGCCGCGTGTTGCACGCTACAGGGTGGTTCTTTCAACTTCAGGATCTGCTTCTCGACCTCAAGGAAGTCGACTCGTTGACCGTTGACCTTGACTTGGGTATCTCGCCGCCCTCGGAAGTGAAAATTGCCGTCGGCGGCATAACAGGCCAAGTCCCCTGTGCGGTACACTCTGTGGCCTTCCGGGAGAAAAGGTACAGATGATGTGAAGTGTGCCGCGGTCAGGTCCGGCTGGTTCAGGTAGCCAATAGCCAGGATGGGACCGTCCACGACAATCTCCCCCGTGGCGCCGATGGGTAGCAGCCTGTGATGGTCGTTGGGGGAGACAATCCACATGCGGCAGCCCACGGCTTTACCAATATCTCTAGCGTCTATGTCTCTCGAGGTTACGATACGAGACGAACAATAGATGGTTGTTTCAGCGGGGCTATACAGAAACATATCAGTGTCTGTCTACACATGTGGCCAGGCATGACTTTGACTTACCCATATGCGTTGATCAACGTCACGTCGCTCTCTGCCCAGGTCTCGACAACTTTCTGTTGTACGGCCTCCCCGCCGACGACCAACGTCTTCAGAGACGACACTCTGGGATCCTTCGGGCTCAGTATCCCTGCGACTGAAGAGGTAAGGTATAGCCAGTTGGCACGGAAGGAATCGATACAGCCAGATAAGTCGTTCAGTCTTGCCTCTTCGTCGGGTATGCAGACGCAGCCGCCCTGAAAAGTAAGTTAATGATCAGCATAAATCTAGTATTTATCACGGTATTTCAATACACGCAAGGTCTATGTTAAGACGGGCGACTTACATGCATCAGTGTTGTCAGGACTTCGCCAACGCTCACGTCAAATGTGCACGATGCAAAATGTAAGACGCGAGACGAAGGACCCAGGCCCAACGCTGGGCCGTAACTAGAAGCTGAAGTACATAGCGCGGCATGGTCTATAACGATGCCCTTCGGCGAACCCGTGCTGCCTGAAGTGAAGACGCAGTAAGCAGGGTCCGAAGGCCTCACTGGCGTGCTGGCTAGTTGTTCTGTGGGTGGAGTTGAGGGGGACGGCAGCATGCCCGCTGCAGACTGAGACTGGAGCACCTCGGAGGCGACAATTGTGGTGACAGGGAGATCCGATCGACAGAAAAGGGCCCTGGTTGCGTTGGATACAACGGCAAACTTGGCCCGAGACTGTGAGATTATGTCCTGGTTTCGAGCTACGGAACCAAGCGGCGGTTGTCACCCAAGGGTCAGTATAGACAGAACATCAACATTTAGAAATGGAGGTAGCAATCGATGCTGAGCTCTCACTCCAGCCTTGGGGAGGGGGGAGGGGGGCAAACGTTACCTTTTGGGTACCTCGGATCAAGCAACACACAGGCACCTCCGGCTTTGAGCACCGCAAGCTGGCACACCGCCGTCCACGACGATCTCTCAACGCATATCGCGACAAACTGTCCTGGTTCGACCCCTTCTCTCGTCAGGACAGCGGCCAGGCTGCCGGCAAGGTTCTGCAGCTCGGCGTAGCTGAGGCTGAGGTCCCAGGCGCATACAGCGGGCTCGTGAGGCTGCTCCTCGACACGGGAAGCGATGAGGTCGTGGACACAGCTGTCGATACGCGAGGAGAGGGTCGAGCTGGCGTTCCAGTCCAGGAAGATGGACGACGCGTCAGCAGGGCTTAGAAGGCCGACATCTCGGAGCTTCGCGCCGGTCCCAGGCTTTGCTAGTCGGGCCGTCTCCTGTACAACATGTGCTAGCTGATTCAAGAGCCGCAGCACTGTTTCTTGATCCAGGAGAGAAGAGTCGTAGTGAGCGGTGATGCGTAGCTCTCCCGTGTCGAGCAAAGGGGTCGCCTCGAGGACTAAGGGATACGGGTGTGCGTTGGCGCCGACATCCCGCACCTTTTGAAATACCCCCTTCCGTGTCTCTCGCTCTTGCGGAGCCTGAACTATTACCAGGCTGTGGAACGAGCAAGGAGATGCAGCAGTGTCACCGGACTCTCCGCCGGCAGTGGCTCTTCCGATCTCGTCGAGGCCGTAGTGTTCAAATCCCTTGACCGTGATCATCGCTGCCCCCTCCTCTACTCCCCGAACAAAGTCATGCGCTAGGGCGTCAGATGATCTCGAGGGAATCCTCACACGAAGTGGATATGTCGCAATTGTCGGGCCGACGATGTCCCAGCTGTGTGGGAGTGCGGGAATGTCTCGGCCGTGGCTGGTCACGCCAAAGATGACATCGTCAGAACTGCTGTAGGCGGCTGCCAACTGGCTCCAAGCTGCGTACATGACAGCTGATAAAGTAAAGTGTGATTCCTTTTCCGGGAGGCTTGAGCTGATCTCGACCGTGGAATCCGTGAGGGCGCCCTGGCGGCGTTGGTTTATATCAAGCTGGAAAGGTGGCCTGCTTTTAACATCTGGAAACGTGACAAAGGTGCTGTGAGAGTCGCCAAGATACTCCCGCCAAAAGTCGCGGCTGGAAGCAGAATCCACCTGAACAATGTAGTTCACGAACCGGGAGTAGGCATTCTTCTCGCAGAAACTCCTGTTCAGGCACGCGCTGTCACTGCATACTCGTTCAAACTCCTTAATGATGATCCCGATGGACCGCCCATCATACAGCTGTACGGGTAGTATCAGCAACAGCCAGATTTGAAAATTTTCAAGGAGTAAAGTCTGTGGTACAGTAGGAAACGGCATGGACTCACCGCGTGATGAACGTTCATGACCAAGTGGTGTTGTTTCGGCCCTTGGCTGCTGTCAACAGCAACAATGTTTGCGGAGAACAGCTCCGAGCCAAACGTCATTTCTCTAAGAATGTTCCCTTGTTCCTCAAGATACTTCTCCAAACTGTCCGAAGTGATAACTGCGCAAGTTGAACCGTCATTCTGAACCACAGCTTGCCAGATATTTGAGCGGAACCTGAACAGTCGCGTGCGGATGATCGGGGTTGCGGCCTTCAAAGCGGCCCAAGCGCGTTGGACAATATCGAGCTTAGTGGCCGCAGAGATATCAAAGACGAAGACGCCCTTGTACGCATCGTTATGTATACTCCCAAGTGTGAAAAGTGCCTTTTGTAGCGGCGTGGCTGGATATATGTCCTGTATGCATGACGCAGCCACACCAAGGGCGTCAACGGCAGCTCCAACTGCCTCGGATTCTGGGATCTCCAGGAACCTCAAAATAGAAAAGGCTGGAGGTATCATCGAGTGTTTTGGAGAGCTTTCATCTCCATTGTCACTGACAGAGCCCTGCAGTGACGCATCTATGTTATCACCTCCAAGATTCTTTGCCAGGGCCTCGATAGTCCGAAGCCTGAGGATCGACGCAGTGGTCACTCCATACAAACCGTCCGAGCGACAGGACGCGGCCAGACGCATGGCCCTGATGGAATCGCCTCCGAGGCTGAGGAAGTCTCCACAGATGCTGATCTTTTCGGGATCAGTATCCAGCACAGAGCCGAACAGCCTCGCGAGTTTCCTCTCGGCTGAGGTTGTGGCCGCCTTATGCTCGAGAGTCGCATGCTCAGCCGAAAACACTGCAACTTCTTCCGCAGAAAAGCTCTGCATCAGCTGAGCAAGCCTCCGGCGATCTGTCTTTGTCGACGGCATCAACGGCATTCTGTCGATGGGGACCCAGTAGGTCGGAACCATGTAAGCCGGGAGAGCAGCGCTCAAGGTTTGGCAAACATGGCGTACCCTGTCTCTGAGTCCTGCTGACAGGTCCAATGTCTGCGGCATCTGTTCTCTGTTCAATTCTCTCGTATCCGTGGTAGGAATGCGCGGGTCGGTCGTGTTGAGGATCTTGTTCTCGTGCTGGTTTTGTACAAAAGCCAGCGCGAGAGCCCTCGTGCAGGGTGTTGTGGTGGTGGGAACACCTGAGAGGAGCTGACCTCGATCCTGGCCACATCTGTCAAAGACAAAAGCAGCAACTTCACGCACGCCGAGTTGCATGAAGTCTTGAGCAGACAACGAATGGCTCTCCACCTCGGAGAGCTCGAAGCGTTGCCCTCGAAGCTTTGTTTGACTGTCGCCGTCTATCCGGCCCAGGTACAGCAATGAGCCGTCTAGTTGCACTTTATCCCGTGCGGGTTAGCAAAAAAACCTCCTATTCGGTATCAATGTTGCGTATATGGATATTATACGTACTGCGAACAAGGTCTCCGGTGCGGTATGCTCGACGCCGAACATGAGATCCCAGACCACTCTCATTCTCAAGAAGCATGGGAAGCTCTGGAGGCTTGATCCACTTGGCAGATGTGGCATCTTTATCTTCCAAGTAGCCCCGAGCCAAATTTGGCCCTTCCACGAGTAGCTCGCCAGCTGCTCCGATGGGTCTGAGGCGGCTTGGGCACTTTGGATCAACAACCCAGGCAAGGCAGCCCCGAGGCGTCCCGAGATACGAATAGCCAGAGTGAAGAGGCGGCTCATTGCGTTCATGAAAAAAGTCTCCGACAACGCATATGATGCAACACTCAGTTGGTCCGTATCCGTTGCGAAGTTGCGGAACATGCCCACGCCATTGCTCAACATCGTTTGCAAGAACAGGCTCACCGCCAAGCGAGAGTGTCTTTAGCGTACCGGCAGCGGCCACGCTCTTGGGATCTATCGTACGCGCCACTGATGGGGTGAGGAAGGCCCAGGTAACGGCGTACCTGTCAATGACACCGCTCAGGTCATCCTTGAGCTCATCTTCGTGGCCGACGCAAATACAGGCACCACTGGACAAAGCCATGAATATCTCGTCAATCATGCTGTCGAAACAGTACGGAGAGAAGTGCAGCACCCGCGAGCCTTGCGCCATGTCCATGGCAGCTGGGCCCATACGTGCGGTGATGCTCGAGCACACGGCTCGGTGCTGGACTTCTACCCCCTTGGGAACCCCCGTGGTTCCGCTCGTGAAGATTATATATGCGAGGTCGGATGGACACGCTTGAGATGATCTCGTGCGACCCGTGTTGGGCGCAAAGCACTCCGTCTCAGTGAGGCATGTGTCCGTCATGTCCAGTACATCAACTACGGACTTGGACCGGACAAGTTCTTTAAGACGCGGTACAAGGGACGGGTGTGCGAGAGCCACTGAAGCACCCGAGATACGTGTGATATCTTGTAGACGGCTATCCGGGTGAGCTGGTTCCAACGGGACAAAGGCTCCCCCAGCCTTCAAGATGGCCAGGAGACCAACCACAACCCATGCTGACTTTGGGGAGAAGACCAGAACTTTGGACTAGAGTGGTTTGTTAGCGGACAACTCTGATAATGATCTTGGGGGAGAAAAACACACCTCGGCTCCAACACCGCGAGACACTAGTTTCTGGGCAAGCTTATTGGACAACTCATCGAGGGCTGCATACGTGAACTCTTCATCCCACCCATCAACAGCAACGGCGTTGGTGTAGTGC
This sequence comes from Colletotrichum tabaci, assembly GCA_036851105.1. NCBI lineage: Eukaryota > Fungi > Ascomycota > Sordariomycetes > Glomerellales > Glomerellaceae > Colletotrichum > Colletotrichum tabaci. Next base: position 687,842 of record JASAOK010000019.1, read on the forward strand.
CTGCGACTTTCCGCAAACAAATCATGGAGACAGCGTTCAACGGGAGGAGGGACAGTCTCGTCAATTGCTGCAAGAAGCCCATGTCTCTGGGGCTTGCCATCGCGACATCCCCAACGCGCATGATAGCATCCGAGGACGGGTCCCGCTTCTCGAGGTGAGCGGTCAGGGTCATGACCAGGTGAGAAAGCTGCTCCAGTAGGCGTCCGGCTTGCATCTCGGTGAAGAGCCGTGAGTCGTAATGTGCGGTGAATCGGAGCTGAGACGAGTCCGACCCGGGGCGGCCGCGCAGGGTCCAACACTCAACCACCAGAGCGTACGGATGCACAACATCAACGTGAGACGTCACGCGCCAGTCGAAAGCAGATTTTCCAGCGTCATCGGCCTCTTCGGTCTGGTTTTGCTTCGAGTTCGCGCTGAAGCCCACGACGTCCACGTTGGACGGCTGGACGAGGAGGAGGACCTGCGGCACGCGCGTGATGCCGGCGTAGTCCAGGCAGATGCGCGATATCCCCGAGTGCTGGTACGGTAGAACGGCCTGCGAGTCCCGAGCGACTTGCTCGAGCAGTTTCTCCACCGGCATGTCTCGGTCCAAGACCACACGGCTCGGGACCGCCGCCATAGTCGGCCCAGCCATGTCGAGCACGCCGGGCACGGGGGCGTCACGGCCCGAGGTGATGACGGCAAAGAGGACATCATCGGTAGCGGCATACGCCCCCATCAGCATGGCCCATGCCGTATGTACCACCGTTGCCGTTGTGACCGTAGTAGCCGCGGTTGTCGCCGAGTCGAGCTCACGATTCACCCTCGACCCAGGCGTGAGAAGAGGCTTCTCACTGACGAACGACGCAGTAGCATCCGTTGTCGGCTCGTGGCCAGCAGGACAGACCACCATTTCTGTCGGACTGCTGCCTGAGAGCTTATCATGCCAGAACTGGCGAGCCTCCTCTCCTCCTTGCCCCAAGTCCAAACGGTCGAGGTATTCAACGAACCGCCGAAATGGCGGTGGAGGAGTGATGGGTTCGCCGAGATAGCACGTCCTCAGTTCTTGAAGGACCAATCTCATTGCCCAGCCGTCGAACAGTGCGTGGTGCAACCTCAATGTCATCTTGGTCGAAGATTGCCTTGTGGCTCTTGTCTGTTCCGACTTTGTGGGACTACTACCAGACTCAATCTGGAACCACGCCATGCCGAGAGCCGCAAGCCTCCGGGCAGCTTCCGACTGGGTACCGCCAACAGTCCTCTCAGACTCCAGGTAACTGTCGCAAAGAACCACTTGCAAGAGCCGGTGACGTTTTCCCCTCGCCCATCCACGTCCGTCTTTCTCTGTGGTTAAGACCAGGCAACTCCTCAACATCGGTGTCATCTTGACCAGTCTCGCCCAGGCCGCACATAGTCTTCCCACTGCTTCTTTCTTTACGTCCATGACGAGCTCGTAGTTGTACGCATTTTTCTGTCGCTGACTAGCTGCCCAAAGCCCCTCCTGCATGGGAGTGACGCCGTGAATGTCCTCTATCGCACCCGCCGGGACCCCGCAGCCTGATGCCGCTGTTTTCACTGTTTCTTCTCTAACACTTGACATGTTGTACTATTCTTGTCTTGGTATCTTGGTAGAAAGCCGTAGTTGTGAGCTCTTGATTATGAAGTTGAGTTGTCACGTACTTTTGAACAATTCTACATCTGACTAAGGCATCCCTTCCGAGCGCCACTGCATAAGTTACTATATAGTCATAGAATGAAGAGGAGATTAATTTCAACATTGCAGCAGCTCTTGAGAAACATGCCTGCAAAAGTCTTAGTTAGACGTGGGCGTCCGTAAAGATAAAACGAATACGATGCACACAGAGGGCTTGGGCCGATTGGTGTACCTTGGAAGACTCTAGTAAAGTTGGTCTTTGCCGAGACTCTAGAGTCTAATTAGAAACAACTTACAAGAAGAACGGTTCTGGAACGATATTAGATGGGTCTCCAGGAGCTTTTACTTTCTAGCCCGTGTGGCAACGATGCATTTAGCCTCGACGCATCCCGCATACGAGCCGCTTTTTCTTTCCTCCGCAAGCTACTCATACATTTCCCAAAAGAGCTCAATCACCGAAAAGTCATCGGTATACGTCGGGTTCGCTTTTCTGAGTACCACCCATCGCCATGAACCTTACAGGTCTGATCCTAGCGGCGTCGGCAGCAGTTGCCCTTATGCTCCTACAGTGGCTAGCCTTCATCAGAAAGACATCAGTCATACGGAACTCATGGAAACGTCTGCCCGGGATGCCGCGATCGTTCTTCCGCGGAAACCTGGACAACTTGGCCCCTCTGGTGGCCCCGGATCGACACCTAGGCAAGCTTCCCCCCTTTTATTCGGGCCGGTGGCCGACTGACTGACTTTGCAACTGATACAGATTACGGCCTGTACACCATCTGGAAGACTCTCGACAGGCCCAAGTGGTTCCTTGTCGACCTGTGGCCTCGTCAACAACCTTTGATATGCATTGCCGACGCAGATATCGCCGAGCAGCTGACCAGAGCGACTCAAGACGCATTGGAGTCTACGCCGAAGATGACAACACCAGAGAGCCTGAAAATCTTGATCGGGGCTACTTCAGTTTCCACGGCCCAGGTGAGCATAGCAACCTGTCCAACCGTGCACAATTAAGCTCTTTTTTCTTCTTCCTTTTTTGCTTTCTTTTTGTGTTTCCTGACTGAACTGTCCAGGGTTGGGAATGGCGACATGTACGCCAGCGACTTAATCCACGTCAGTCCCCTTTGACTTGGACGATGTTGCCGAATCTGGCTCTCTTCCGAAAGACTAATGTGCATTTTGTCGGCCCGCTTTAGTTTTCCGACCCAAAGTCGTTTACGCAACACTACCCCTAGTGATTAATCATACAAACACTTTTGTCGCCAGGCTGCTCGAAACAGCCAGGACCGGGGTGGATGTGCCTCTCGGCGATTATCTTGCTGACCTGGCCACTGATGTGATTGGCAGCTGTGTTGTCGGTTACGACATGGGCTCTCAGAAGTCGGCAGAAGGTGAGAGAGAGAAGGGGCCAGACGGACTGCTGACCATCTTGCGTGATAGTGTGGCTCTTCAACCGCATTTCTTTGGGTCTGGCTTGTTGGCGGGTATTCGACGCCTGTCGGCGAGACGCAAGTTGAAAGACTACCAGAGGTGCGTACGATACTTTACCCCTAGATCCCGATGGTGGCTCCTCAGACCCCCCATTATTATTTACTCTTGAGACATGTTACTGGAAATACAGATGCTGATCCCCTCTGAATCAGAACCCTAGATGCCAGGATTGGTTCCATTATCCAACAAGACACCAAGACCGGCTTTGCCGCGAAATATATCGGATCAGATACCTGGACCCCGTCTCTGTTTCAACAGTCTATCGACCAGTTCAAGACGCTCATCTTGGCCGGCCAGGACACGACAGCTTGTGCGCTCCAGTGGTGCTTCTTTTACCTCTGGAAACACCCGGCAGTCCTGAGTGAGCTTCGCAGCGAACACGACAGTGTTCTCGGGACGGACTTGGCCGGCGTTTCGTCCCGGCTCCGCGACGGGCCGCAACTGCTACAGAAGCTTCCATACACCACTGCCGTGATCAAGGAGACGCTGAGACTCAGAGGTATCTCCGGAACGACGCGCGAGCCCGCCAAAGACTTCTGCATTGATGTCGACGGTGAGCAGGTGCGGCTTGAAGCAGGGGCGATATGCTACGTCAACAACTTCCTTCTCATGAAGAATCCTGAGGTAAGTTCAACTTCTTGGGGGGAATCTGAAATTCTGAATCGCCAAACAAGGAATGGCTGGCTGACACCTAGGGTCGATAGTACTGGGGGCCTGATGCCGAGGACTTTCGGCCTGGCCGCTTTCTTGAATCCGAAGCGGACTTGATTAGTGACGAGGCCGGGGATGGTGAGCTACACCCGCACCCAAAACAACGGATGCGGCATATTGCTTACCGCCCCTTTGAGCGCGGGCCCCGTAACTGTATTGGTCAAGAGCTCAGCATGTTGGAAATGCGCGTTGTGCTGGCGCTTACGGTCCGCCGCTTCGACTTCATCAAGCAGGGCCTCGACGGGGTGGAGGACGAAGAGGTGTACGACATTAGTCGTGTCGTACACTCCCCAGTTGACCGCATGAAGATGCGCTTCCAGGAAAGGTTCGGCGAGTCTAGTAAAAGTTAAGTCTAAAAAGGCTTTTGCAACAGGGCCTCGCAGGAGGACCGGACGATCACCATGGAGAAGAAGGCGGGTTGTACGGCGTCCGCTCGAGTTGAAAAGCAGACCCGGTTGCCGAGGACCCCGTTCCCTGCGGAGATCATTCCCTGCGGAGACCACTTTCCGAGGACTCGCGAACGGGGAGGTGCAGAAAGTATGTTGCTGTATTGCAGATCCACGATGCCAATGTCGTAGCAGAATAAAAAGTCAACTACATCACACTTCTAGGTTAAGACTTGTGACAGGGCTTGAAGCTTCCAGTCTTCCGATCACCCTCAGATACTGGTGAGTTCATGCGGTAACATGGCCATATGGCTGTAACTAGGTTGTAGAGGAGGTTTGACTGGCCCACTCGTACATCTCAGGGGTATGCCACCCGTTCATCGGCATGCCGACAGCAACGTTAACATGTACTTTACCAACTCCGGCGGCGGAAAAGACTCTGATTCACCGTCTCGCAATTTGAAGCTAGAGTGGAAGCTTCAAAAGCTTAGCCTTTCCTGCTTGTATACTGTGATTGTTAGCCTAAAAAAGACAAAAAGAAAGTTTCCCCCCCTGCCAGGTTGAACATAGATGTGTAGCCACGTTTGTTTCTGCAGCAGTACATCAGGTTACTTGCTCACGTACAACGTACTCAGGCTTTACTATAGCTAGTCAACGTTTTGGCAAGGGCTAGGCTACTCAGTCTACCCATGCGTAGTATCCGGCCTGGAGGTAAAACTTACCGTATACCATAGTAACTCCTCCGCTACGTATTCACCTGACCGGTTGTGTACAGGCGAACAAATCACAACGCTGATCGAAACTTCTTGTGGAAAGTTATTTCCGGGGAGATAAATGCATCGTGGGTGCTGGCAACTGACTTGCGGAGATATTGTCCTGCGACCCCCCCGCCGATGACAACACACCCTGAACCGATTCTTCATTCCTAAACTGGGTTCGTCATCAGCATGTCGAAAACAGCATTGATCCTACCCCGAGGACCTGTTCTGTCAGCGACGAGCTTGGACACCGGCCCCGAGGACGTGGACTTCTGGTCGAGTTATCTCGTTCCCCGGTTCCATGCCTATCTTTCAGAAGCCGGTTCTTACACGCCCGAGCAGCAGGCGGCCCATCTCTCCTGTGTCCGCGCGGCGGCGGTAGCACTGGGCCCCAAACACCCTCACCCACACGTCAAGTCAGCCTTGACCAAGAACGGGTCTCCGATTGAATTGTCCTTCAATCTTTCAGAGGATCGACTACCGACAGCCCGCTTCTACATTGAGCCCCTCGGCCCCGAGACGGGGACAGATAACGATCCGTTTGGAGAGTCATGGGCTGCTCGGGGCTTCTCGTGTCTGGCTTCTCAGATGACATCGATGGATACCAGCTGGTATGAGCACCTCGGTCAGGCCTTCCGCCTCAAAGGCCAACAGGAAGTCGACACAGCCAAGTCCCAAAGCCGTCCGGGCATGTGGCTTCCCAAGGTGTTTCTTGGTGTCGACTTCAAAGGTGCAGATAGGATGTTGAAGTGCGGCTTCTGCCCTCTCCTCAAGCTCTCGGCCATGGGAGCCAAGTGGGACCGTCTCGCCGACCACAACAAATTCGTCCTCGATGTGGTGCGTGGATTGCCCGGTTGCGGAGCTAACATGAGTGCGGCGTTGGATATGCTGGAGCGCTATCTCGTCCAAGACCGAGAGCACAGTGCAGGCGCTCAAGGTGACGGCGTTGATGGCCGCAAGGACGCGAGCAGCATGTGCCAAGCATGCGCCAAAGCGAACCGGCCGAAGCCCTTCTTCAACCTGGTGAGCGTCGACTGCGCCGACCCGAGCAACGGCAAGGGGCGGGTGAAGCTCTACACGCGAACCAGCTGCAACGCCTTCGCTTGCATCCGGGACGCCGTCACCCTGGGCGGCCGGCTGACGGACGAAGATACTCTGGAGGGTCTACGGCGGCTACGGTCGGTCTGGCACCTCCTACTCAATGACCCCGTCTCCCAGCACGACGACGAGTATTCCCGCCCCATGGCCGTCGAGTCGCACCGTCAGGGCATCGATATCAACTGGGAGGTCTCGGACCAGCTACCAGCGCCGCAGGCCAAGGTCTACGTGCCAGTCTCCATGTTTCACGAGAACGACCTCGAAGCGAACCGCAACCTGTCCGACGCGTTCAGAAAACTCGACTGGCTCGAGTGGGCAGAGGGCCGCTACGAAAAGATGCTACGCCGGGTGTTGTATGGACTCCATCCTTTCCTTCCCACTCCCCTCCCCGCTGATCCGCATGATGGATTCATCCAGGCTAACACGTCATTCACAGTCCAGAGGCAGACTTCGCAACGTCTCACGTCAACACCTGGATCTCCTATTGCTACTACAAGGGGCGCGGCTCATACATGACCATGTATCACAGTCCACCATGGTGAAGGCTCCTGTGGATGGATGGTTTTTCGTTCTTTACTGTAAAGGTATTAGTTGTGGTGGACATTCTCTTAGTACAACTGAAATTATCCCAGTTCTTGTGGCGTGTTGGACTGGACTTTTGTTTACAATAGTAGTGTTCTGGCAAGCAAATCAAGCACCTGTCGAGACATTTCCGACTCAAGATCACAAGAACCAATCATACTATTGAATACTGAATGATGATACTGAATGATGATACTGAAAGATGGTCATACCCACCTACCCAAGTGAAAGCCGAGAGAGCGCACCGGCTGGGAGTGAGATCATTTTTGTGTTACTTAACCGGAGTTCAACTGCCCTGCATGCTTCCAAGGGTTCATCGAGATTTACCCCATAGTGTGGATTTGTAAACCCCAGCAGTGACAAATAGAGATTAAGAAGTTTGCATTCCTGTTTTAGGCACTGTAAATTACCATAGAGTGCCACCAAGTACAACCCAATTTTCAAGTCTAGGCAGCAAAGACTGTGCCTCTGCAGTCACATGATGGCAAGCCGTGTCGAAGAAGAAGGGGAGACAATTCGCGACTCTTTCCCGACTCAGCACTGAGGTAAACCCGAAGCTTTTTGACTCTTTTAATCTTGGCTATGCAGGAAAGACTAGGTGTTGAAGTAGTTATATGAAACTGATACAAGACGGCTCGTTGTAGGCAAGTAACGGTTAAACCTGACCAGCTACTCGGTGCCTCCCACATCATGTATGAAGCCGTCAGGAGTCTCTGAGTAAGAAGCCTACAATTTGTAACATCAATCATAGAATCTCTTTGTTCATCATCCCAGGTTGACACACACCTAACAGGTGAGGCATAAAGTGAGAACCAAATATACAGCTCGGAGCAGAATGAGGGAGCAGGCCAACGCCTAGGGTTCTTCCACAATGCCGATAAGACTGGCTTTCCAGAGAAGGGAATGAGCCGACCCCTAAACTGCTACGAAGGGCTTGAAGATCTCACGAAGTTGTTGGCACCATTGTTTGCCCACAAGTCTGTGAGATAGAAAAGGACTTCAAACGACACACAACATGGCTGTTTTGTCATCCATTTCGTTGCAAGGGGAGGGGATTCTTCTTCTGTTTCTTCTATTTCTTTTATGATCTCAACTAAACAGTTTTCCGCTTTCGAGTTCACCACTTGAATGATCAAAAGCACGGCGAAGAAGTTGCAGCAGCATTATGGGTTGTTCTGAAAATGCAAAGATAATATATCTAGACCTTGACATACACACAGTCTGGACTCTAGAGATGGAGCCAGAGCTAACCACTTTGACTGCCATAACATTTTGCCAGGGTGGTGCTAAACTACTGGCATCCTATCCGCGTGACAGATAGTAGTTGATATGTACAGAACTACTGTGAGTGTAGCAGTGGAGGGGATTGGACAATAAGAGGGCACAGGGATCATTCTTCGAGTCTGCTCCTAGAGCTGTGCATGTACGTATAGTCATTCTCATGGCTTATCAATTCTTGACGTTTACCACGTGCAAATCCCGAGGCACAGACCAATGGCCTTCAGCCGCTGTCCGATCCAAGAACCAGCATCCAAGCAGCCAGCCACCTGGTTCTCCAAAACCTTACCACGCGGCGTGGCAGCCACTGACATCGACCCCCTCGCGCAACGGCGGCCGTCGACGCCTTCATCTCTTGATCAAGGTTGGTCTCATCTGTGAACGAGTGAGCCTCGATCGAAACCTGGAACACCTACTACAAACCTTGCCGACCCCGCCTCCCCGCGCGCCCTCTTGCACCCAACCAAGATGTGAGGCTCTTCTTCTCTCTCTCTTTTCCCCCCCTCTTTTCCCTCTCCCCCCTCCGCACAAGCTTTTCGACGCCCTGACCAGTCCGGAAGGAAAACTGTCAAAAATCGAAGTGATCGGTGCTGCACTTACACCGTTGTGGCCCGTCCGCCGCCTCCACGCTCCAGCCGATGGAACCACGGAGAAATAGAGGAAGCTTCTTTGGGTGCCGTCACACACTACCCTGCTAATGCTATTAAGACCATGTGTTTTAAACCATCTACCGCACGAATCGTGTCTCTCTTTCCCCCCTTCCCTCTCCCTCCACGAGCTCAGATTACTGTCGTATGCACGTCCTATCGTGGCCAGTTGAGCCGCTCACCATCGAACTCAACCCAACGGAGACAATCAGTCAACTAGCTACAAGTCGAATCCAGCTCGCCCGTCAACGGGATCGAAAGCTGAAGCCTCCCAAAAACCCCCCGAAGAGCAAGAAACGACAAAAGATTAAAAGGAAGAAGCAAAGGAGAAAAGAACAAAAAGAAGAAGGGTGGAAAATGCACTTCACGACGCCAAGCCTCCTCGCACTCCTCCTCTCAACGGGATCCTCCCTCCCGACCCCCAAAGACGCCAAGTTCTTCACCCCTAACGCCTTGGACCCGTCCGTCACCGACCTGGGCCAGCACACGGGCCGCATCGGCGTCGACCGCGTCGACCTCAACAGCCTGCGCGTCGACCCCGTCCGCGTGCTCAGCCGGGTCGCCGAGTCCTCAACGCAGACGGCCCCCTCCCTCACACGACGCGGCGACGTGCTCCTCGAGCCCGAGGACGGCCGCATCGGCGGCAGCCACTCGCCGATCCAAGTCGACCGTGTCGAGGCCGACGTGGATGCCCACAGACCGTCGCCGCACGTCGTTGCGTCGGGGTTGCGGGGGCAGTCGGAACCGGGAGGAGAAGCGGCGGAGGTGGCGGAGCCGAGAGTGTCCGGGGAGCAGGCGGAAAAGAAGGAGGACGCCTCGGGGCCGGAGCCGGGGTCGGGGCCGAACCCCGACTACCTGCCCAAGTTTAGGGCCGACTACGACGCTGGCGAATGGGTTGACCACTATTGAAGGAGGCGGGGGATTCGTGTGCCGCCTGTCGCAGAGGGCGATTGGAGACGAAACGGCTGTTTCTCATATCGCAGGTGCGCCATGGGATCGATCAAGTGGGAAGAGAGGCGTCTCCGGAGTTTTGTTTTTGGCTGGACGGACTTGGCTTTCTTTGGTGGGGGGTTGGACATTCGTCGTGATGGCCAGTGGTATCTCTGGCTGGGCGCATTCTGATCTGATGAATGATTGGGAACTTGCAAGCGTGTGACAACACGTCGGATGAGGCGTTTTGTTGAAGACGTTTAAACGGCATGAGGAGGGTGTGAAACAATCACTCGTTGATCAGTCTAAGATGAGATACCAAAAAGCATGAATTCAAACCATCCACGTGCAGCTTCACTGCTATGTCAACACACTCACTCTGTCACTCACTGACGGACGGTCACCCACTACATGCTAACCCTCATCACTGTGAGTTGGCGATAGAACCAAGTTTGTTTCATAAACATCATGAATTAAGTACACCTGCGCCACTCAAAGCTATACAGGTGAGTTGACTGAACAAGAAATCCATAATTCATACAGACAGAAAATATGCCTGTTCCAAGCGCAGGCTGGACATGAGATGAGGTATGGGTATGCATCCGACGCCAATGATGTGCAACCAAGAACAAGCAACAAGCCTCCGCACCCCCCCTCTTCCGACCGTACTGTACCCATGAAGCCTTGACCCAAAAACCGCCTTCATATCCACATCAATATCTGACAATGCCTTCTTTCGCGAAGCACCGAGTTTCCTTGGCCAAGCTTAGGGACGAGCAAATCCTTGTTTAGCCTGTAAAACATTGTTAGTTCATGTCTCGCTACAAGCGATACGGGGGATCGAGCCAGAAAGGCGACCTACCTTCATTTGTTCAATCCTGGCTTTCAGCTGACTCGTCACCTCGGCAGCGCGTTTCCAGCTTTCCACACCATTGTTACTCGAGTTGAAACCGCTTCCTCCCCCTCCGCCTCCGCCAGACGGGTATGAAGGTGGCGGCATGTCGTCAACGGGAGTGGCAGCAGAGCTTCGGTAGCCTCTAGCAGGGCTTCCGCGACCAGATGATGCACTGCCCGTATACCTAAGTTCGGGACTGAGTGCCTTCGAGCGAGGGTAGTGATGGTCTCCGTTCTCCTTCTCTTCTGAGATGTTGCTGGCGTAACTAACGCGGTTGTGCCGGGCAGAAGATGAGCCGTAAGAGGCGTCACGGTAGATGCCAACGTCATCGTGTGTGGGAGAGGCGAGACCTATCACCGAGTTAGAAACAGAGCTCACAGAAAGATGAATCAAAAAAGAAAGAAACCCGCAAATGTCGAACTTACCAGGACTGACCATGCCTGACCTGGAGTTGAGGCCTTCGGCGTGGTTGAGTGCCCTCTTGAGGCGGTCGAGCTCACGTCGGAGGCGATCGTTGGTCTGTTCCGTGGCCTCTGCATCGCTTCTTGCGCGGACCAGCTGGGTCTCCTTAGCTTTTATGCTGAGAACATCACGAGTATGATCCTCGATGAGGCCTGCGTTCTGGTTCTTGAGCTCCTGGATCTCGGACATGTACTTGCTCCTCTCGTGCCGCATATCCTCCACCTGCCGCGTAAGTCTCTCGTTCGCTGCCCTCAACTCCTCGAGCTCGGCCCGTTCCATCGCCGTCAGTCCGTCAGATGGCGGTGGCGACGAAGGTGGCATCTGCACGGGGGCAGCGGCAGGCTTGGCGAGCGAGCGTCCGGCAAGGCCGCCGCGTCCAAGCCCTATGCGAGGCTGTGGTGGCGGGGGGGCGGGATCGTCTTCGGGCATGATGGGAGCGGCGGCGGAACGACGCGGCGACCCGGTACCCGGCGCTCCGAGAGGACGCTTCGACTTGAGGCCAGCGAGGCCCGAAGGCTTCGGCATGCCCATCTTGGTACCGGCCGGCTTGGGACGGGAGGTGGCCTGCGGCGAAAGGGGTTCCGGTTCGACTGGCGGGGATGGGGCCGCTGCGGGCATGACCGGCCTCTTCATTGCCGGCTTCTTTCCTCCCACGAGCTTCTTCGGGGGAGGCGCCTTTGCTGCCGGAGGCGGCGCCTTGGGCTTCTCCTTGGCCTTGACTTCGGCCGTCTCGAAGAACTCCTTAATCTTGGTCTTCCGGATGTCGTCGAGGCCCTCCATGTGCGGGTTCATGGCACGCTCACCGATGATCTTCATGACGGTACCCAGGATCTCGGCACCGCCTGAACGAAGACCCTCGCTGGATTCCGACAACAACTTCTTACCCGACTCGACAATCGTGGCGATCTCGGGTTTGCTGGGCACGTCTCGTGTCGTCCTCAGGCAGCGAATCAGGAACTTCATGGTGCCTTCCTTGACCTGGGGGTTCTTGTGAACGAGGTAGGTGTTGATGTCCTCTAGACAGTCAGTAAGACTCGTGGCGAGGAAGACTTGGTCCAGGGCAGCGCCCAGGGCATCCGACACAGACGCCTTCTTCTCCTTGAGTCGGTCCATGATGGGTTGCATGACGGTCGTGCGGTGCTTCGCGTAGCTGGACCTCAGGCCCTTGGCCAAGACCTCGATACACTGCGCAGCCTGGGTGACGACGGCAACGTTGGCATCCTTCATGCATTTGGCGAGCCCCCTGTTGATCTCGTTGAAGTCGCCGTCCTTGATTCTGGGTACGTTGATGGCCGCGTAGAGACCCTCGACGGCCTCCTTCCTCTCCTTCCATTTGGACGAGGCCAGGGCTTCGCTGAAGTTGGCGGGAATCTTGCCAAAGACGTCCTGGGGCTCTGCCAGGTCGAAGGCGTCCATCTCGGCGGGCTCCTCGCCGTAGTCTCCGTCGTCCTCCTCTTCTCCATCGGCTCCTGGCGGCGGGGCGCGGGCCATGGCGGCTTGTTGTGAGCGCAAGAAGCGCTCTTGCTTCGGGGCGGGTTCGGCCTTGATCTTCTCGAACTGGGCCTCGAGGTCGGTCTGTTGGGTGGGTTTCAGATCACCCCAGAACATGGGCTTCATGGCCTCACGCAGCCATCTGTAAAACTCGACGGCGAGGCTTGTGGCGGCAGCACGAACGTTCTTGTCAGCATGGCCGAAGGCTTTGGGGAGGACTTTGAGGACGGGCTTGGGGTCGACCGTCTTGCATCCATAGTTGTGGTAAATGGTGGTCAGGGCGGTGATGGCGGCGGCGACAACCTTGGGTTGCTTGTTGGAGAGGACGGGGATGATTTCCTCGATGACGGGCGCAGCCACATCGAGCTCGACGAGCAGGAGAAGGGCCTCTAACGACGAGTCCTTGGCGGCGGCGCGCGTTGACGGCAGACCCTTTTCGCAAATGGGCCCTATCGTGACGCCGCGTGTCCTTGTGCAGTGTTCTTTGCCTCCGAACTTGAGAAAGGCGCAGTATGCGGCAAGACCATCTTGTTGCGCAGCGACATTGGAGTCGGCGACGGCGCCTTTCCAGATGCCGGAATCGGAGAGAAAGGGTCTGAAGGCATTGTCGTACTCGTCGGCGGTGGCAGAAAAGGCCTTGGCGGCATCTTCGTAGGCTTGCTTTCGAACTTTCCACACCTGAAGCGCGTCAGCATTAGCAAGAGCTGGCCACAGAAAGGGGAGGCGACGCAAGGCGAGGGGGGAGGGGTATCGCGGGGTTGTCGTCATACCTTGTGGACAAATCTGTCCTGGAGGGGGATGGAGCTAAAATCTTCTTCTTCGGCCATCGGAATGGAGGCTTGCTGTCGGGGCTGTAGAAGATTGGTAGTGGCTGGGAGGGCGCGAGGAGAAGGAAGAGGTCTCGGCTCGGGGGAGCAGTTCTCCTTGTCGAGGATATCTGGCTTTCTGAAGCTAGCTACTCGTCTGATCAGCATGGAGAGGGAACGGGAGGGTTTGACGCGACGGCCCATGTTGATGTCGATATCAGGGGACAAGACAGTAGTGGGCCGAGGGGACGACAAGCATGCATGCATGCAGGCGGCGGGCAGCTGCAGCAGCAATGACTGGAAATGTCCGTGGTGATATGGGGGAAGGGCGCCGACATTACTTACATTCTTAGGTAGCGTATGGGAGTCGGAGTGGTTGCCGGATAGATCAGACGGCGAGGTTGTCGCAGCAGCAGGAGTTGTGGTCGTCGAGTCAATGGAGAGGATAGGTTGAGGCGGTAGCTCGTGTTCAGAGAGGTAGGAGGTGCGAGCGGGAGAGGTATATGCGCGGAGACAGGGATGCTGAAGATGGCCGAGTTCGTTCCTGGAGTTGTTGTAGGAGCAGGGCAGAAGCAAGGGGCTGTGACGGAGGGCTTCGAGAAAGATCAAGAGGTCGTGAGAGAACGAGAGCGAGAGAGAGACTAGAAGCGGTAGTAGTCTTCGTAGCCTATGTGGCGCGTGTTCGGTCGGCGCAGGTGAGGGATCGAGTTGGGCGTCGGTCCGGGGGTTGGGACGCTGGAATGTGTGGTGGTGGTGGTGGTGGTGTCGTGTTGTGTAGGTTGGTCGCTGTATGTGTATACAAGACGATGTTTCTTTTGTTTTGTCCGGGAGGACGAAGCACAGGGAATTTTGGTTGTCGGGACAAGGGCGAAAGGCGGGACGCAGCAGCAGCCGCCCAGTGTGGGTGGGAGTGGATGGTGTGGTGGGTGTGTGTGTGGCCTGCAAAAGCATTGGGCAGCTGGCCTGGCCCGTTGTTCCTGACCCTGAAAGTGAAAGTGAACGGTGAACCTGACGTTTGTGCTTGTTTGTGGGGGGTTGAGTGGGGGCGGTTGGGCATGATTGGGTCGCTGTTTTGCCAGGTAAACATTAGTCACGTGAGAGATTGGGTGGACTGCCAATGGATAAGAGGGGATAACGGTGATGAGGGGCCACGGCTATTCTGTCACCTGGTCTCAGCTGGTTAAGTCTGGGGGCTTCTTCTTCTTTTTCTTCACCACGAAAAAGTCGAAATGAATGATGCATGCTAGTCAATGCTTTCTTTTCACCTTCAGAGGGGAGGATTAGACAGACTTGTTCATTTCATGCATTCAGTGGTTGTAAGCCACCGTGGATCCATGGATGTGGATCATGGATATCTAGTGGAAGAACGGATAAACCCTGTCTATTCTCACTTGTCTTTTACAGCGCCAGGTCAGTCAACAGCTGGTAAACCACGACTGAGACAGACTGCAGTGTGGATATCCAGCACGGCACAAGATCCTGTGGCTGTCACTCATACTTTGCGCATGTCTCTTCTCTCTTTGTGCATGTGTCCCTCTTTACTCTCTGCCTCTGTTTCTCTCTGGAAACGGCGCATTGGGCTGCTCTTGTGCGCCGACGGCTGCAGCAGTGGGAGTGTTGTTCCATTGCCATAGAAACAGAACGTGCATCTGCCAGGTAGTCAGTTAAGTGATGTCACTGCATTGAACTCGGGAGGGAAAAAGAAGGAATGGCGTCTCAAACCAGGTGGGACCAGCTGGCATAGCCTCAGATCTCTCTCCAGCAGCTGCACTAGCCACATGCTGTTTTGTGTCAACCACATCCACCATGTCACCAGCCACAGCCTCTCCAACTGTGCTACTGGGTGGCTTACTTCCCTGTAGTAGGTAGTGCAGGGCGGGCCCAAGGTATCGGTTCTTCAAGGTGCTCCCTCCGCAGCCCGAAGCACATGAAACATTTCGCCTGCTGCTGATGCTGCTCTGTTCATGCTGCCACTGCTGCACTGCCGCTCTGTTGGTGCTGCTGAGGGCTGCTGCTACGGCTTGTTGCTCACACCGTGACCCCCTTTAGCCTCCAAACTGGACCCCGACCGCTTCGCCGCATCTCGTCTCGCCTTGTTGCTGTTAATGTTATCGCTCCCTACCTGAAATACCTACTTAGATATCTGCAGGTTACTACAACTCACATTGCAACCATTTCCAACACGGGATATCTGGCCAAAAACAGCCAACAAATCCACCAGTTCAACATCACAGGCCTAGACATAGACATATACGCAGACACAGACATGCTGCCCGACAGCTGGGAGCCCAACCCCTGAACACTGAGCACTGAACACGACACAACACACGACACGACACACGACCCTGAAGCAGCAGCAACAACACCAACACCGACACCGCTTTTCCGCCGTCTCCACGAGCATCTGGCCCCCCGCCTCCCCCTCGGTCTTGACCGACCCTTTTTGTTTTGCATCGCTCCCGTCGCTGCGACAAAATATCCGACTGACCAGGCAAGGCTGCCAATTTCCAAATTAGCCCCCCTCCCCTTGCTCGACCGAGAACTTGCACAAAAAATCCATCAGCCTCGCCCACGAGTTTCCACCTCAAGCTCTCACTCCTCTCTCCTCTGTCGCCCGGTTTGCCTTGACTGCACTGCACGTGTCGCGCCCATCGCGGTTGCTGCGACCACCAATACGACGACCACCACCACCAACACCATTACCACCACTACCACCACCACTAACATTACTACTACTAACACCGCCGAAGCCCCGAGCGCCAAAAGCATCGAGGACACACGTCAACAAATCATTCACCGACTTACCTCTCCATTGTCGACTCGGCTTTGTGCGCCCTGCTGTGGCACCACCCACTACACCTCACCCCCCTCGTCTTTTTTCACCATCGCTTCGCATCCTTCTCCTGGTACTTTTTCCAGTCGCAAAGCCAGGATGAGCCAAATCCTGACCCCTCGCCAGGCCGAGGAGCTGTTGGTCTCCCCCCCTCCCCACCAGCTCTCGTCATATTGTGCGCCTCTTCTGACCCCGAGACTCCCTAGGCACAAGGCCATCATCGCGTATCTCTCCTCAAGCAACCTCCCCAATGCCGCCAATGCCCTCAGGGAAGAACTGCAGGTCGGCGACTCCTTCGATGCTGCCACCTCAAAGAAGTACGAGGGCTTGCTGGAAAAGAAATGGACCAGTGTCGTGCGCCTACAGAAGAAGGTTCGTCCATCCATCGATCTATTCCTCCTCCTTCCTACATCCGTCTGGACTCCCCTTGACTGACCTCGTTCTCCGCTACTAGATAATGGAACTCGAGTCTCGAACCGCTTCCTTGCAGTCAGAAATCGACAACGCGACACCCACCTCGCTCTCCCGACGAAACCAGGATCCTACCAGCTGGTTGCCTCGTTCTCCCGCCCGACACACCCTCGAATCCCACCGCGAATCCGTCACCAGCGTAGCCTTCCACCCCGTATTTTCCTCCCTTGCCTCGGGCTCCGAGGACTACACGATCAAAATCTGGGACTGGGAACTCGGCGAGCTGGAGAGGACCATCAAGGGTCACACCAAGGCCGTGCTGGACGTTGACTTTGGCGGGCCACGCGGCGCCACCCTGCTCGCGTCCTGCTCGAGCGACTTGACCATCAAGCTATGGGACCCCTCGGACGAATACAAGAACATCCGCACGCTGCCCGGCCACGATCACAGCGTCAGCGCCGTCAGGTTCATTCCCTCGGGGGCCGCCGGCGCCACGGGCAACCTCCTCGTTTCGGCCAGTCGCGACAAAACACTGCGCATCTGGGACGTGTCGACAGGCTACTGCGTCAAGACGCTACGCGGACACGTCGACTGGGTGCGCGATGTCTGTCCATCCCCCGACGGCCGTTTTCTCCTGTCAGCCGGAAACGACCAGACGGCCCGCCTCTGGGACATCAGCGTCGCCAATCCCGAAGTGAAGCTTATGCTAGTTGGCCACGAGCACACTATCGAATGCTGTACGCTCGCACCGCCCACCTCTTACACCCATCTGGCGACACTGGCCGGTCTCAAAAAGCCACCGCCGGCAACGAACACGGCCGAGTTCATGGCGACGGGCAGCCGCGATAAGGCTATCAGGCTATGGGACGCCCGAGGAAACTGCATTAAGACGCTCACGGGCCACGACAACTGGGTGCGCGCTCTGGTCTTCCACCCGGGCGGCAAGTATCTGCTCAGTGTGTCCGATGATAAGACATTACGATGCTGGGATCTGGCCCAGGAAGGCAAGTGCGTCAAGGTGGTCGACGACGTACACACCCACTTCGTTTCGTGCTTGCGCTGGGCGCCCGTCATTGTGCGGGAACCGGCAACGAACGGTGACGGCGCCAACGGCGCCAACGGGACACCGAGCAAGGCGGCGGCGAGGCCTCAGGACGTCCAGATCCGCTGTGTTATTGCAACAGGGAGCGTCGACATGAACGTGCGCATCTTTGCAAACTGAGCATTCTTGCGAAGGAACAGCAGCTGCAGACAACACTACAAGAGCCCGAGACGAGGCGACTCGCGTCGCGCGAGAGAGGCATGGGGGCAGAGAGGCCGGGGCCGCCGTCGGCCACGGCGAGAGAACAGGTGCAGGATCACGGCGTAACGATTCACACGAGAAGCAAATGCGAATGGGGCAAAACCGGAGGCAGGCGTCAAAAAAAAGGGGACCAAAGTACGGCGTACGATCTGACGATTACATGATGCCTTTGCTGATGATATAGATTTTAGGGAGCTTGTACATACATCGAATAGATACCCGCAACGTGTCCTCGCTGGGCTTTCACCTTACACATCCACGCCGCTGTGTGACGTGCTCGTCTGCTATAGGTGCCGTGACGGGGCAGCATCTAGAGGCCTCTGATCAGCACCCAAGCTGAGAGTCTTACCTTTCCAAGTGGCATGGGCTTGGTTCGGGTTGGACCGGTCGGGTTTTCAGTGCCCCAATACAGACACAATCAAGGTGCTTTGAGAAAAGACTGCGACCCCAGGACCAATAGTGCTGGCGTTGGTATGATCCAAGCACAACCAAGCCTGAATAGTACAAGAAGCGACAGAAAACGAATTCACGTTCAATAATGGAACTGGTCCCAGCCGAAAATCGGTTTAATACTATGTGCTCAGGAATTACAGAAGAGAAGAGAAGGGGGGGGAAGAAAGGGTATCCTATGCGCCTCGCGTAATACTAATGAGTAATGGCCTGTACTAACGAACTTTACCAAGGCCAACCATCAATCTGGCAGCGTTCTATCCACCGCATCAGCCGAGTGGGTGTGTTATTCATGAAACAGGCTGTCCGCACCGCTCTCCGCGTTCTTCATGTCGTGTTTTTTTCTTAACGCCTCTTCATCCGTTGTAGGCGTTGTGCCAATGGACTTCGGTCTTTCCACTGCGATGGTACGTCGCCAGAGGGATGCCGCACTGGTGGTCGTAAGCTTTTATTCTCTACACACACACACAAGACGATGCCCGGGGAAACATACCTTGGAACACTTGTGCCTCGCGTCCTTGAGCGAAGTGAAGAAGTAGGGGATGCACCCTAGGCAGCTGACGAAACAGACGATGGCGGCCAGAGCGTGGGTGAAGCCGCCGGACGAGTACTCGACGGCCGTGACGCCGCGGGCGTGGCACTCGGGGCACTCAACTGGGGCCGGGTGCGGGCCGAGGGAGGGCAAGGGCGTACCGTAAGGCTGGAAGTTCTGGGGGCCGCCGCCGTTGTGCATCGGGAAGCTCTGGGGCGCTGGGGGTTCGTAGGCGCCGTAGGACTGCGGAGGGGGCGTGTTGGCGGGGCCACCGTACTTGGGCATCGTGGTGCCGGTCTGTTGGTGGTCGAGGGGTGCTTGGTGGTGGTGGTGTTGTTGGTATTCAGGCGGCGGACCGGAGGCGGACGACATGTAGTTGTCATGGGCCGGAACCTCGACCGCGGGCTGCTGCTGTTGTTTTTGTTCTTGTGGCGGTCTGTCCATGGTGTGTGTGATGATGCGTCGGGAGGAGAACCTCTCGTAAAGGACCTTTTATCGTCGTTGATTTTGCTTGTAGATTGTAGGGTTGGGTATGAAAGGTGAGAGGGGGGGGAAGGTGGAGGTGGGAACGACAGGTGGTGAGAGGGACGACAAGAGAGTTTGAGTGACTTATATTGAAAGTCTGATGGGTGGCACAGCCCTGCGCCTTCTCGGGCAACGGTGAACCAACCTTGTTGCCGTCTGCCTGTCACGTCACGCCTGAGGGACACTCATCACTCGTACCCGGCGTAGTTGACATCAGATGAAGAGGAGGGTGTAAGTGGTACCTCGCTCGCTCTGCCGGCGTGTGCCTGCGGAGCGTCCGGCCCAGTACCGTAGCGAAGCGAACACCCCATGTGCGTATGCCCAGCCGATGCAGGTACGTATAACACACACGTCCAAGGTGTAAAGGTCGGGGCCGGGGTCACCCGTGCAGGCAGTTCTGGCGCCCGTGGCCCGGTTGGCGAGAGCGAGAGCGTCATGTCGCCCGGGGCATACTGTATTGGGGGGCTCCTTGGGGGGGCTTCTGGGGCGATGATTGGGCCAAGTAGTGATGTGCAGTCGTGCCGGCCTGGGCACGGGACCGGGGGGTGGGGTGCTCAGCCACAGTTCAGTGCATTAGCCACCTTCGTCTCCACCCGCACTCGCCACATTTGGGACGATCGTTCAGTGGGGCCCAACCGTGGCTTGTGGACTGTGGCCAGTGGACTGTGGCTGGAGCGCTTCCTCTCATCGCGTAAATGTCAAGCCTGTTATGGATGTCGACGGGATCTCTCTCTGTTCTTCCACAAGCCCCTCTGTGCGTTACGGTTTCATATCATTTTGCTCCATCTTTCCATTTTCTAAGAGGTTGTTGTGAAGTCATCAACTATCTTCTTTGGCTGGAAACTGGTCACTAAAAGACCTCGGCGACTTGATTCAAGCCAAACAGACTATCTATCAACTTCTTGATATAAGAAGTCAACTAAACACCAAACAAGTAACGTCCATCTTGCACAGTAATATCAATAGTTGTATGTAACTAAGGTGAGTTGGATATCTTCATGAGTATACACCGGCCAAGTCAACATGTGGATGTGCTTCACCGCGCTTGTCGGGCACTAGGTACACGAAAGAGATGGATGAGAGGCCGATCAAAAAATGGCATTATCAGACGAACAAATACGTTTCAAAGCCCTCTCCAGTCATTCTTCTCGCTGTTCCGCTCATTCAACTACGATAATCGCTCAAAAAGTCGGCGCGATCCGGGCCGGCTCCTGGCTCGCCACCAGCTCCCTCAGCTTGAACGACCTCAGCGAGCTCGTCGACCGGTTTCGCGCATTGTGCGCCGTCGACCCGCCCGCCATCTGCGCCGACATACGCGCCATCCGGACCTTGTCGTCCAGCGACAGCGCGGGCGACGCGGGCGAAAACCCGGCCGCGCTCCGAGACTTGAGGTTCAGGCGGCTGACCATCGACCGAATCGCAGTGTTGGGGTCCAGCGGCGGCGGCGGCGGCGGCGGTGGCGTAGCGACGGGTGTAGGCGGGAAGTGGTGTGATGCGCCATGGTGGTAGTAGTTCGTCCCCTCACCATGGCTATGGTGGTGGTGTTGGTGATGATGTTGATGTTGATGGTGAGATAGGGACGAGACGGACCGCGAACCATCAGAGCTCGCCGTGCCTCGCCGGTTGAGCGTCACGCGACTCATCGACTCCTCGGCCAACGACGGAGCGCGCGAGCGGGGGACAACGCTCTGGGTGTGCAGCGCGTTCGCAGACGACTGACGGCCCCTCGTAGGCGACCGGCTGGATCCGCGGCTCGACGGCGGCGTCGTGACGCCGTGGGCGTGGAACTGCGGCTGGTTCGCCGCCAGCATCTGCTCGTAGCTCATGTCGCGGGGCACCTTGCTCAGGCGCCGGATGGCGCGCATATTCTTGTCGATGAAGGTCGACATGCGGTTCAGCGCGTTGCTGTTCTGGTGCGACTCGAACGCTGACGCGCCGTTGATGGGCGCCTCCGTCCTCACGCGGTGCCGCTCGTTGAGCTTCATGCTGTGCTGCTGCTGCTGCTGATAGTGAT
The DNA here is from genome assembly GCA_036851105.1 of Colletotrichum tabaci. Classification (NCBI taxonomy): domain Eukaryota; kingdom Fungi; phylum Ascomycota; class Sordariomycetes; order Glomerellales; family Glomerellaceae; genus Colletotrichum; species Colletotrichum tabaci. The sequence goes on from JASAOK010000019.1 coordinate 709,078, forward strand.
GTTGCGCCGCTGCCGGACCGGACTCGGACTTTGATCCCGGCCTTCGCGGCGCGTTCCGGATCGTCTGCTGGATCTGCGAGAGGACGTTGTCGAACACGACCGTCTCCTGCTGCGCGGACTTATACGGTGGCGCGCCGCCGATGACGGTGCTCTGCGTCAAGACGAATAAGGACCCGTCCCGGATGCGGCGCCTCACGAGGTCCCAGCGTGTGCGGGCCGGGTTCCGCTCGATCTCGGGCCGGTAGACGGAGCACTGCGCGAGCCTCGAGTAGAACACCTCCAGACGCCTGGCCATGCGCTCCAGCGTCTGCATGAGGAACCGGCAGAGGGCCGCGACCCGCTGGTCGTCGGACACCGCCGCGTCGAGGTTCGCGACGCTGGCGAAGGCGTCCATGCCGTGGCACGCTTCGTCGCGCATGTCCTCGAGGAGCTCCATGTCGAGCTGCACCGACCGCGTGGCGTAGTCCATGATGCCGCGCTCCATGAACCGCGCCGGCTCGCTGTCGCAGACGAACTGCCCGACGCGGGACACCTCCCGAGACGTCGCGACGGCGTCGGCCGACGTCTTGGCCCGAGCGATGATGCCGAGGATGTCCGGGAGCTTGACTTCCGGACCGCCACCTTCGCCGTGTGCCGTGTTGGCCATGGCGAAGGAGAGCTTCAGCACGAGCTCTTGAAACTTGGGGCCGAAGAGGGCCGAGAAGCCGCCCTGCAGGAGCCGCGACTGGTACTGGTAGAAGATGCGCACACCGAGCATGTTGATGAGGCTGCCCTGGAACCAGAGCTCGGGCGAACCGAGGATGTCGTCCATCTCGAACTGCTGCGCCACGAGCGTCTCGACCGTCGTCCGCAGGTACGCCGCCCACACGTCGTAGAGGCCGCCGAGCTCCTCGCAGCCGCCGCCGTGGAACTCGGGCTTGGGCGTCAGGTGGCCGACGAAGTACTTGGTCAGCAGGCTGGCCACCTCCGGGTTGTTGGTGTGCGCGAGGTTGTCGAACGACCGCGTGCAGTCCACGCCGGCGTTGGACTTGAGGATCAGCGTGCCCCCCGGGTGCATCGGCGAGAAGTCCGTCACGTCGTAGACGCTGCCGTGGACGGCGATCCACATCCGCCCTCCGGGCCGGTGCCCCGTGTGGACGGCCAGCTGCGAGAGCGGGATGGTCGGGCGGTTGCAGGGCAGCGGCGTGGGCGTCATGAAGACGTCGAGCATGATGCGGCGCTCGGCGAAGGCCGTGTTGATGATGAGGTCCGTCGACTCCGCGGTCGCCGTGCGGTGGTTGTAGATGGCCTTGCGCAGCCCGCTCATGACCGAGTCGAAGACGGCCACCGAGCCGCAGATGTACAGGTGCCCGCCGAGGCCGCCCTGCTTCTTGGACATGACGAGGTCGCAGACGCCGGCGCCCTGCTCGGCGATGAGGGCGTCGATGTACCGCGGCTCCGTGCGGCGCTCGACGAGGTCCCGAGCGACGGGGTCGAACGCGAGGCCGCGGCTGTCGCGGGAGAAGGCGAGGTGGACCTCCATGAAGCCGGCGTTGACGTACCGGCGCAGCTCGTCTTCGTAGCAGAACTTTTCGCGGCTCTGGACGCCGAGGAAGAGTGTGTTCTTCCCGACGGAGCGGCCGGCGCGGGCCTGCCAGAAGCTTCGGAAGGGCGCGATGCCGCTGCCGCCGGCGAAGAAGGCGCACGGCGCGGCCCCGTCCAGGGGCAGCTGGAAGGCGATGGGCCGCGAGATACCGACTAGGAGCCCGTTGTCGTCGTCGTTGTCGTCGTCATTGTCGGCCACGAAGTCTTCGGGGGAGCCGACGGGCGGGTTGAGGTAGCCGCTGCTCACGCCGTACCGCGAGATGTCGGACGACGTTCCCGCAAAAGTGGCGCACAGGTTGTATTCGGCCCGGGAGACGGTGAGGTCGACGGTGCTCGGCAGCATCTCGTCGGGGTGGTTGGAGATGGAGTACGTCCGCGGGATCTCGACGGGAATGAGGTCGCTGAGCCAGGGCACGTCGTGAGACAGGTCAAAGGCATGGTCCCAGATGTGCGTCGGCGTGTCCGTGACGGCGGCCTGAAGGAGGTCCCCGAGCGAGCCGCGGACCGGCCACTCGTCTGTTGCCAGCACTTGCAGCACCGTGTTGGACGAGGCTCTCAGCATGGCGTGGACCTTGAGGACGAGCTCCTGCGTCAGCGGCGCCAGGTGGCCTCGGCGAAGAACGTCCTTGACTGTGAGCTTCCTCGTCCTGGTCAGCGGGTTCGGGACGCCGTGGTTAGAGACCGTCTCCAGATGCTCGGCGAAACGCGACCACTTGCGGTCAAGGAGGACGGGACTCTCAAGCATCGTGTCCAGGCCGAGGGCCGCGGCGACCTTGGCGCACTCCTCCCAGCTGTTGAGGGGCATGACGGCCAGCCTGTCGCCGGGCTGGAACGTGATGCCCGTGTTATGCAGGTCGAGCGTGACCATGGCGATGGACCGCTCGCGGTCCGCGTCGACGAAGGAGCGGGCGAGGATGCGCGACTTGTACCGGCACTCCTCAAAGGTGCCGCGCATCTCGTGCGGTTCCACAGGGATGTTGCCGCGGTACGGCTCCAGGCGCTCCTTCATGGCGTCCGAGAACTGCCGGTGGACCTCCTCCCACGGCCGGCCCGAGTCGTCCGTGGCACCGGACGCGCCGTTCGTCTCGGTCCGGCCTGTCTTGGAGGCCACCTCGAGGATGCCGAACACCTTGTACCGGTGCGTGCCCATGAAGCCGCGCTCGCCCGTGTAGGCCTCGACGATGCCGTCCAGCACGCCCATGAGCCGCGGGTCGCCGGACTGCCGGACGTACTCCGGAATGCGGTAGTGGTACTCGACGGCGGCGATGAAGGCCCGCAGGTTCGACGGCAGCCACGCGCGCAGGTGGAGGCCCTCGTTGCCGAGGAACGAGTCGTACTTCTTCCGGCCGAGAAAGGCGTCCAGCAGGAGGTAAGGGGGGAACTGGAGGCCGGAGGCGGCCGGGCACCTCTTGGACAGCGGCGCGGAGAACTTGCCCCACCGCACCCACTCGGCGGCCGAGACGTAGTTGTCGCCCGAGCTGGGGTTGGTCGAGATGGAGTGGAAGGCGTTGGGCATGCGTTCGATGATCTCTTTGAGCCGGATCATCTCGCGCAGCAGGCCCTCGCTGTCGCGGCTCATGACGTGTTCCTGGCACGCGGCGATGGCGTCGGGGCCGTGCTGGAAGGAGGCTGTTGACGGGTCAGCTTACACATGTGCATGTTTTGGTGAGAGGAAGAGAAAGGTAAAGACAGGGATAGAGAACGAGAGAGAACGTGTGTGTGTGTGTGTAAGTGAGACAGAGAAAGGGTGAGTGAATATCTCAGTGAGTGATAGAGTGAGTACAAGTGAGAGTGAGAGTGAGAGCGAGAGTGAGAGTGGGAGTGAGAGCAAGAGTGAGAGGATGAGATTGTCAAGAGACAACACGTGAAGAGAAGACTCAACAAACCTGCCGTGTCGGCGCACCCTTTCAAAAAGGCAATCTCGGTGCGCTCGCCGAACATGGGCCACCGCAGATCCGTGTTGTCGAACCGGCCGACGTACGGATGGACCGACGTCGGATCCCGCACCTTGATGTTGTACGAGGCCTGGTCGAAGAAGGTCAGGTGAGGGATGGCCCGTCCCATGCGCCGCGAGACCTGCCAGTACGGCAGCCCGATGCTCCGCGGGATCCCGACCAGCTCCGGCCCGAGGTCGTCGCTCATCCCGACCCGCGGTCTCGCGGACGCCGAGCTGGTGCTGACGCCTTCGTACCCGTCGTTCTTCTCCTCGTAGCGGTAGATGGAGCACAGCATGCCCAGCGCCACGACGGCCGCCCAGAGCGCCCGGTCCGGCACGTTCTCCTCGGTGCCCTCGACGAGCGGCAGGGCGGCGACGGACTCCCGCACGCGGCCCCGTGAGACGCAGCCGGGCATCCGCTCGCAGAGGTCGGACCAAACGCGGCCGGGACAGCTGGCGAGGGCCCCGGCGGCCTCGTTCGAGTCGGGCGGGCAGAAGCCGTACTCTGCACTGAGGTACCCGTCCTTCCACCCGCTCTGCGGCCCGATGCCCTCAGCCCGGAGGATCACCTGTCGCGCTGGGGCTCCCAGGGCGACGGCCAGCAGGTCTCGGTCGTCGGCGACGAGGGTGTCGACGTTCTTGACTTGGGCGATGTGGTCCGCCGACGGGATGTTTGAGTATACAATCTCGTTGATGGCCTTCCGTTCTCTACGCTCGCGTGTAAGCAGCAGGATGGAGATGGACATGGAGAGAAGAGATCATACCTAGCACGTAGCCACTCGTCCACGTCCACTCCTCTCGGAATCTGATGTGGTCAGCCATGGCATATGATGATCGAGAGTGGGAAATTTTGATTCTCTCACATCAAAAGCGGCGTGAATGTCGCCCTGCTGGGTGTAGCCCGAGAAAGAACAGCCTCTTGGCCCAACCCGTCTGTTGTTGGCCGATTGTCTGCCCGCGGGACATGTTCCACCGCCCATAGACCCAGACACGGGACACCCTCGTTCAGACATGACTATATTAGAAGTAAATTACACCGGGGACCTGCCCTCTGGAAGACGGAACCAGATTAGAAAGCAAAGCCACCTGGGCGAAGAGGAAAGAAGGGAATTGCCGTCAAGGCAGACAAAAATAAACGAGAAAGAGAGACAGACGGCGAACTTGGAATGGGATGTCCGTCCTAAAAGACCAAGAACGTCATCATCCAGAGTCGCTAAGGGACGCCAGAAAGGAGAGAGGCGTTTGATATGTAGAGCTTCCACTCTCTTCCCGATCAGACGTTCCCACGACATGTTGTCGACCAGGCCGGGGGGGAGGAGGATGTGATGTCAGGCTGAAGGTAGCGCCAACTTGGCAGTACAAGCCCAAACAGGACCCATGTCCTCCACGGATGAGACTCGAGAGAGACCCCGGCGCAAGCCTCACGCTAGCAAATAACCGTATTTTGAGACAGTGGCCAGGAGCCTACGTCGGCCGGGGATGTTGAAGCGGCCAGCCGGCCGGTATCAGCAAAGCCCGAGAAAACACGTGTAGCCGCAAGACAAGGGTCAGAGGTATGGTCAAGTGCCGTGCGATCTGAGGACGCAGGCGGCGGCGCCACAGGAGGAGGACGGCGGGGATGTCGGAGGAGCTCGTGGCAAGACGCCAATGAGGCTATTCGGGGGCTAGTCCCGAACCCCGGACGGCCCCTGTTTCGGGACGCGATGAGACGATGCCAAGTGCCGCACAACGTCGTATGGGGGAGAGAGCCCGTGCCGGTGGAACTGTGGAAGGGTGGTCTGAACTACAGATGGCAGGTCCGTGGCGCCCATGGGACCTGATGGTTGAGATATCGTCGGTGCAGGTGGCGGTGATGTCTTACAGAGACATTCCCCCAAACACCCCGAAACGCGTCAAGGGCTTCCTTCTTCTTCTTCGCATCGAAACGGTGAGGCGGCGGCACTGGGGCGACGGACGGCCGTCTGCATGCCTTGCCGCGTCTCTTGTTATCGTGTAAGAAAGAAAGAAAGAAAGAAAGAAAGAAAGAAAGAAAAAACGAGTCCTATTCGGTCTGGGTCCTGTGATCGTCTGGTACGGGAACATGCGCGGAGCACATCATCACGTCGGATCATAGGTTGTTTGATCGCCGATTTTCGGGCAGTGTGGGCGGTCGGCAGTGGAAAACATGCAGCTTGGGCCCAGTAATTTGGCTGTTGAGGTGAGGTGTAGTAAGTAGTAGCTACGGCAGCTTCGTTTCTTTTGTCTGGACTCTGCATCTCCATAGGTGAACCTTTCCAGTTCGTCTCCCAGCGCCGCAGGATGTGCTTCTCGATTCAGACCTCATGACAACCTCGACGTCTTAAACCGCAGACCGCAACGGGGTCACAGAATACAATGCAGCATCATGAATCGTCCTCAACATCTTGTCTCCGCGCGGTAAGAAGTGATGTGTACCAAATGGACTGGCCATCAGATGTTGAGGACGATTCAAATAGGTGTGATGCCTGTCAAACGTCGCTGTCATTCAAACTCCTAGGCGCCTGTCCAGGTCTCATACTGGGGCTCACTTCCGAATGAACGTCTCTCAGAGGCCAAAGACGCCACCCCAGGTTTTCACGGGTATTGATTGTTTCAAATAGGTGACGTAGGCTCGACAGGAGCTCATTAGGATGAAAGACAACAGTGGGAACATGCATGTAGACAGGGGTGAAGTAAAGGGATTGCGGCTCCCACTTCCCGAACCTTTTTTTCGCTTTTGGCTCTTTGACTCTTCCACTCCTCTGCTCACTTCTGAGGGGAGATGTAAAAGTGCTTGTTACATAATCAATGTTGGACAAGCTACAAGATGGCAGTGTTTCGAGACTAAGGAATGAATCCCTCGTATCTTCCCGTCATCAAAGGGCTCGAGTCTCAGACTTGGGGAGTTGCACCGTCATTCAAGGGGACCGGCTCTGCCATATTGGCCACCATTGAGGTCTCGTGGAGTATGTATGCGTAGACGGGTTCAAAGCCATCGAGTTGTCACTGACAGGAAACGAGAAGAGGCGTTGTCACTCAAGTGTAGGGCTGCCCCCCTCGAACAACCGCAGCAGCACCTCCGACACCTTGTCTTAAGGACGTTGCCCAATCATCGCCCTTCCGCCTCTCCCTCATCTTCCTCCTTTCAAAGCCGTGTGCGCCCCCTTTCCGTCCATCATGTTATGCTTGCGTGTCACAGACTGCCAAGAAAAACGCCCGAACCCCCCCAACTGCCGCAGAGCACATCCCCATCAACCCCGCCAAGTCTTGTCATCATCCGCCAGGAGCAAAAAGGGAGATTGGATTGGACGTCGAGTCCTGTTTCCCGGGAAGCTTGGCAACCCAAGCATTCTCTCTTGTTCTTCTTTTCTTTCTTGGGCCAGTGAACAGCGTGAGAGCTAAGCTGGGCAGAACATGGTCAGGGGGGGGGGGGGGAGGGCGTCGCAAGTGTTCTTCGCCCCGGGGAAGCCATCCTTACGACTGCCGTGGGTGGGAAGAGCCGGGATGGCATGTGCCATGTTGGCGGCGGCTATGTATGGTGGTGCTATTGACAGTTTGAGGACATCACATAGAGAGTTATGGAAGCCAGCATCATACATACAGGAAAGGGTATTATTATTGGTTGTCCACTACAGGACGCCTACATGAATCCTCAAAGGGCCGCCAGAACCGCCGGGGCTCTACAACGCCTGCTCAATCGTGGCAAAGCCCTTGACAAACTCCGCCTGCACCGACTTGAGGTTCTTGATCTCCTCAGGGAGCACGTCGTCCCTCCACCACTCGAACCACGCCCCAATCTCCTCAAAGTTGGCGTCCTCCAGGCCGAGCCACTCGCTCAGCTTCTCGTGCCACAGCGGGAACACCTCCGCGACGAGGACCTCGCCCAGCACCTTGGGCGTCAGAATGTCACACCACTGCAGCACGCCCGTGAGCATCGGGAGGTACGGCTCCTGGTCGCTCGGGTCGACCCGGAAGTTCCTGCGCAGGTAGCGTCCCATGGCGGGGAGCACATGGCTCATGATCAGCGGACGCCACTGGTCGCCGAAGACGTCGCGCCACTGCTCCAGCCCGGGGATGACGCCGCGATCAAACTCCCAGACGTCGATCAGCTGCCTGTACTTCCTCCGCACCTCGGCCACCAGCCCCGTGCCCTTGGGCTCGAGGTGGTACGACGGCAGGTACTGGAGCCAGGGGAAAAGCCAGAGGTGAGGCAGCTTGTGGCTCTGCCGCTTCTTCTTCGGGTTCCATTCGCCCACCGCCGTCTCCAGCTTGCGGACGACGGCGTCGAGGAACTGCGCTCGCACGAACGGGGGCAGCAGGTCTGTCCAGGCCTCCAGGACGGCCAGGAGCGGCGCCGGATTGAAGACGTCCCAGTCGCGGACGGCCGACATGGCCCTCGTGTACCAGAGCTTGTACATCATGGTCTCGTAGGGCGTCGTCGCCTTTTGGTGCTGGCGGTAGAGGTCGTTGGCGTGGAGGCCTGTCGAGTCCCATTTGTTCATCGTCTTGTGGCCCTCGCCCGACTTTGTGAGGATGCCTCCTAGACCCTTGAGTTCTGCGGCATATCGCGTTGGCTGCTCCAACAGGTTCCAGTCGGGCTCGCGGAAGAAGGGATGGATAGCCGCGACAGCGAGGTCCGCAATCTCTTCGGTAGCTGGTCCAATGTGCTGGACTGCCTTCTCCAGGCAGCGGATGACATCGTCCCATTCGGTGGCCAAGGGCAACTCGTTGGTGACGATGTTGGAAAAGACCTGTAGCCTGCCCAAGTCCGAGGCGAGGTCTGCCATCTCCTGCTCCCTCTCGCGCAGTTCCAGGTCGACCCATGTCTTGCGCTCCTCCAAGTTCCTCCACTCCTCCGAGAAAGCTGCCAGGTCAGCGTGTGCTCTCTTGACTAGCTTGCGAGCAGCCGCCACCTCGGGAGACTCGACGACTGCAGAGGAGGTTGGCGTCAGGAGCCCAGACGCGGTGGTCAGAAGCTTGTTGCCCGGTCCTGTCATGTCGAGAATGGGAGCGAAAGCCTCGGGGATGTGAAGGCCGGGGGCGGACTTCTTGATCTCCTCGGCCGTCATGTACTTGGGCTTTTGTCGTTTCGGGGTGCTGACGCTGCTGCCGCCTGCGCTGGCGGATTTCTTCTTCCGTTCTCTCTTCCTCTTCTTTTCTTCCTCTTCCGAATCGATCACCTCCTCGCCTCGTAACTTGGCCTGTCGCTTCTCCTCCTTCTTCTCGTGCTCCGACTTCTCCTTCACCGCACCGAGACCGACGCCCTGCGGTCGGAGGTGCGCCTCGATGATGACGCTTCGGCCCTGTCCTTCTCTTCCGAGACCATCTCCTTCCTTGTACCCCATCTTTGCCATCATCCGGGCGCCGAAGGACTTGGGATTGGGCTTCGCCTTGCCCTTTGGGCCGAACGCACTGGGGTGGGCCACCTTTGGCGGGGGAGGTGCATCCTGGACGTCGGCTCGCAAGACGGGCACGTTCGCGGACGACGGCACGAAGCCACGGCCGAGGGGGTTTTTACCGTCGAACTTGGTCTTGGTGAACGGTCGAGTGGGAGGAGCGGTAGCTACGGCTGCGCCCTGGTCGGTCTCTTCGTGCTGGGCGGGCTTGAAGCCCAAGCCGCGCTGGGCTCCGCCGAATCCCAAGCCGACTCCGCCAACCTCGTCTTCGTCTTCATCTTCGTCATCATCATCATCATCGTTGCCGTCGTTGTTATCGTTTGAGTCGTCCGAGTATTCCTTGGTGTTTGCACTGTTCGCCTCGTCGTCATCTTGGTCGAGTGTGGTGGCGCCCGTGGAGACGAAGCTCATGCCCTTGCTGCGCAGCGTCTTCTTCTTCCATCGCCGCCCGGGGCCATCGTCTTCGCTATCCGATCCAAAGATGCCGAGAGCGGCGCTCTCCTTCGTGTTGCCTACGCGCCGGCGCTTTCGCGGGTTCAGGTCGCCAAAGTCATCGCCTTGTGAGGGGTCCGCGACGGGGGCAAGGTAATCATCGTCGTCGTCCTCTTCCGACTCGGAGGAGTAGTGCGCGGCCGCCTTCTTCGTAAGACGGGACGGGTCGAACGTGGGAAAGCTGGCCATGCTGTTAGCTAGGCACGAAGCGGCGCACAAAGAAGTTGGAGAATTACGTTCAAAGACGTGCCGCGATGCTGCTTTTTTTTGGTTTGGAGGAAACGCATCATCCGCAGGCACACGGTCGAGACCTTGGGTGGGTCTCTGCTTATCTTATCGTCACGTGATGTGGCCATCCACTCGGCACTGGCCTCGGGATTCCTTACCACTTCCCTCCCTCACCACTCGCTCACTCATCACAACCAACACGCTCCCTCATCTCACGTAACGATTCAGGCTCTGGTCACGCTTATATAATAATGTATCTGTGGTCTTGACCGGCAGAAAAATGAAGTCTGGGCATCGAAATGACCATTCTTGGACCAGATTCTAGTCACAGAGCTGAAGCTCTTGGTCATGCTCTTAACGCGAGACTGTGGGTGGGGGTGAGAAACCATGAAGCAAGATATATCCAATAACTTAAATCTAGGCATGTTCCTATCACCAATCCATTTTCCCTGTCATAAAATCTCAATGGATTGTTCCCATCTCATCACATATCGACTCGTTATAAACACTAAAGCAGGATCCTAGAGACCGACCGCAGTCTCCCCCATTCGGCTCGAATTACAAATCGCGGATTCCCGCTTCGACACTCTCTCTGAAAGGGGTCCAGCCCTTCTGGCCAAAGTACTTCTGCAACAAACCCTCGGCCTTGGCTGCCGGGGGGAGCTCGGTGAGGTCGCGGCCCTCGTTCGCAGGCTTCTCCGGGATGAGCTTGTTGTCCGGCCTCAGCTCGCGGAAGAGATCGATAAAGTCAGACGTGTTGACGGGCGCCGCGGACGCCCAGATTCTCTGCGACTTGACCGGGTCGGCAAGCAGGGCGACGGCGTGGAGACGCGCAACGTCAACGACGTCGACGTACCATTCTGCGGATCTTCGCGTTAGCCCGTGGACTTGCCCTGCCCTCGTTGGGAAATACACTTACGCGGCATGAAGGCGAGCAGCATGTCTCCCTGGCCCTTCAACACGTCGCGGGCAAAGCCCATGGTCGAGCCCCTGATTTCGGGGTGGAGGATCTCTCCCGTCTAGGAGGAAACGTATGTTAGCTTCGAACTGACAGCTCCGCGGGTGATGATGGTTCGGGCTCTTACGTTGAAGTTGGGCAGGACGGTGTTGAATGTGTACCCGGGCTTGTGTTCTTCAACCCATTTCCACGCAGCCCGCTCGCCCTCGGCCTTGGACGCCGCATAGACGTAACCCGGCTTGATCTCCTTGGGAGTGTTGGGGTCCCAGGCGGCCTTGATGGCGTCTTCGTTGAACGTTGCTAAGATCCTTGGTCAGTACCACACTAGCAATACTACTGGGTGAAAACCGCAGAGACGGGGGGGGGCGTGCAAAACCCTCCCATCCCTCTACAGAACGCAAAGGAGGGAACAAAAACGTACTCTCGTCGACGTAAACGCCCTTCTTGTCGGGGATGGGGACCACTGCTGCAAAGGCGGAAGACGTGAGAACGACTCGCTTGACCGAAGAGTGTTTCGCCGCGGCCGCCAAGGCGCTCTCGGTTGCCTTTACCACCCAGGGAATGGCGGCGTTGGGGTCGTCGGTCATGGAAACGTCGGAAGCCTTGACGCCTTGGTGTCAGTATCCGAACGGGCAAACACTTCCTGGCCGGGTTTGAGGAGAAGAATTCATACCACGTGGATGACGCCGTCAACGCCGGTCATGACCTGCCCAAGAGCCTCCGGGTCGTCGAGACGAGGGACGACCACCTGCTCATAGACGCCCTCGCCGTACTTGTTCTTGAACAGCTCGGTGAGCCATGGCTTTTCGGATCGGACCGTACCACGGATACGGTAGCCCAGTTGAAGGAGCGTGTTGATGGTGTGAGAGCCGATGTATCCGTTGGCCCCGGTGACGAGGATCAGAGATCCCTTGGGTAGTGCTGTGAGGTCCGACATGATGATGATGTTGAACGAACCTGAGATAGGTCAAGGGGTCAAGTAGTCCGATGAGTGCAGGGGTACGGGTGTGATGAGTCGTGTTATACAAGACAGTGACTATTTTGATGATCTGAAGAGTACACACACACACAAGATCCGCAAACTTTCACGGCGTTCTCTCTTATTTAAGCAGATACATCATATCGCGAACTACCGGTGGAGATTGACAAAACCTACCGATTACTAACATTGACAGATTCCACTAGAAGTGGGTTTTGCTTAGGAAACGGAGACCCCTTTCCCACACACACTCTCTCTCTCTCATGTCAGCGTGGTGGTGTTTGTCACAGCGGCAAATGCTTATGCGTCGAAGAACCGGGACCGCACATCGGCTGGGGCTCTGGAGAATGACGTAGCGCATGACACCATCTGGAGCCCCGAGACTTCGCCATAGTTCATTATCAAGCAATTCTCAGATAGTCTTCCACGGGGTTTGAGATGTGCCTAGCAGCCTCTTTTGATCATGGCAGTATCTCTTCGTCGTCGGATCCGTAAGCTGGAGCTATTTCCATCGTCGCAAATCACTGGTCAAGGTAGACCAGTCGGCTTTGTGGTTTAACAACGGCATCTTTGGCTGCGTAGGAACACTTGGCGTTTTGTGAAGAAAATATCGGGGGGGGGGGGGGGGGAGGTATAAACCTCCACAACATCACTTGGTTCAGTCTTCTATACATGGCAAATGCATCTATCTACGATGCAGTAATGACAGGTACTGCCATTTATGTTGCTGACCACAAGACAGGCTTTCCAACAAGCTTCAAGTTGCGACTTTCGCCTCGTTAGTCGCATCAAGATTGAATTGGCGTTGTGGTCACAGTCCGTGTGTGTGGCATGTCCTAGTTCCAGTCGATTGAGGGTCTGCTTGCTTGATAACGTTGGTACGATGGGAACATGAATCCCGGTTGTTTCTGGAGTGCACTGATACAAGGCTTCGCAGTTGTGCCAAGCAGGTGCGCTTACTCTTGGTGTGCTTCTTGGACCGCATTTGGCTGGATGGAGGTTGAGCAATCGTTACGCTCTGGGGATATTGATCTCATAAGCCAGGCGTTGTTATGCTTGGTCAGCTGAGTCGGCAGAAGGCTCAGGACGTTTCTTCGTCCGCAACCACGAAACAGCTGGCAGCGATTCCGTTTTGAGACACAGGCCAACTCGGACCGTCGGACGGCAAAGGAATCCAACAACAACAACAACAACCCCACTTTAGATATTGTGGACCGAAAACAAGGGTTTCGCACTTTAGGTAGACGGAGCATGTGGTCTCCCGCAGCGGTGGGTTGCCCATTTTGGTGAAGACTTTGCTAAGTGGCCAAGGCGGTCCCTCTTGAGATCACACAACATGGAAATAAGGAAAAGAAGAGAAGAAAAGAAGAGGGGGGGAAAAACACACTGTAGATAACACAGTATAAGTGCTATGTCTAGAACTGAAACCAAAACATGTGGTAAAGACTTTGCGTACCCCTCCGAAGGGGTTTTTATTTTCATTCTTATTTTCATTAATTTATTACTCTATCTTTGGTAACTGTTGTTAGCAGCAGCAACCGACGGGTCGGTTGGACCAGCGTTCGGGAGGCATTATTTAGCGGGTGACAAGCGGCGGCACGGAAGGGGGGGACATGTGCTTAGGGAATAATTGCCCCGAATAGGTTGCGGCGGCTGACAATGTGGGCGGGTGTTCTGTGTTCTGCAGGGAGAAGAGCAACGTGGCGACGGGCCAGGGGGGTTGCAGAAGTCGCAAAGCCCAGGCCGGGTGGGTTTGGTTGTGATGTTCTGCAAGGAATGCGTACGACGTACGACACGATGGAGAATATGCTGCTGGGCTGCTGGGGCACAAACGTCCCTCATTCTCAGATGGCGGCAGGATCGCCAAGCGGAAGATGAGAGAGATGAGATGAGATGTGAGATGAACAGCGGGAAGTTCGGTTGTCGCAAAAGGATGTAGGTGTTGGATGGGGAGGAAGACGCCCCTCCTCTTCTTCATCTCACTTTGACTTTCACTCTCATTCTCATCCCCATTCTGACTCTGGCTCTCACTCTCACACTCTCACTGGAAGCGCTGAAATGTTCGGAAGGACCGTCAGTATGTATCTGTGCCCAACCGAGGAAGCTGTTAGTGGATTTGTACCTAGCTGTTCCTTCCGCCGGCCATGTGCGAAGAGGGCAAGGCGGCCGAGGTACTTCCGAGAAGTATCTTTCCAACAGTCCGTATCTGGGTAGTTAGTTACCTACCGTAGTAGGTGGGTAGGTACGCAATTGATTCCCTGCTTGTACACCACCACCACCACCACCGACAACGAAACAACTGACCTGCCCGGCTCCGAGGGCAGTCTCACAATCGCTTTCTTTTTTCCCTTTTTTTCTGGTGTCGTCGTCCGCGATCGGAACAGAAGAGGCGGTTCGAGACCGTGTCTTTGACAGATATTTCCCGGAACCTGATGGAGGCGGCGCCACCATCGCATTTGGCCATCCGCTTTCCTTGTCTGGGCCCTCTTGAATCTTGGGCCGTCACAGGCACAGGCACAGGCACAGACAGAGACAGGCAAGGGCACATTGCTTGGCCCCGTCGGTCGGCCCCAAGGAGGGGGGTACCTCGACCTTATCTGCCTTTTATTTTTATCTCTCATTTCTCCGCTCGACAAGCTCTCTCTTCTCCCCTTGTCGAGAGGAGAGAGGGGGGGAGGGCAAGAGGCTATCCCCGAGATACCTACGAAATGTGCATGGCAACTCGGCTGGCTTCTGGCTTCTGGCAGCTGGCAGTGGATGTGGATGGGAGACAACAAAACGCAACCCAATCTGGACCCAACCAGGCTGGGATTCAATCAGCCCTGGGTTGTGTGTGGCCTTCACTGCTCAGTTGCCCCTTAATCCATGTGATGGAGGGCTGCCTTTGTTATCCTGTCCAAACACTGTGCGCACGCAGAACAGAGCAGAACAGAAACAGGAAGCGAAGCTTTGGACACTCCGAGACCAGCGCCAGGTGTACAGGCTTGCAGCAAGGTCAGTCAGCACTGCTCAGCCATCCCCAGAGCTCCGAGGGCCAGGTCACACAACACACACACAAGCACACACAGAGTACTCATTTTGTGGTTGGCTCACCTGCCCACTCACTCCTCCTCACTCACTTATTTGCTCAATTCACTCACTCACTTACTCACTTGTGCCAGCTCACATATGAGGCCGGCGCTGTCAGCTGGACACTCCGACACACTCCAACTGCCCCCCCCCCTCCCCCCCAAATCGGCTCGACTCGGTGACCTTCGAGCGAGGCAGCATTTGGTCTTACATAATCTTACCTAGGTAGGTACCCAGGTATTTACCTACCTACCTACCTCGCGTTAGATACCTCACTGACATCTTAGGTACAGCCTGCTTTGGTACCTAGCGCCTACCCTACCAAATCTCCAGGTACAGGGCACTGTACCTCAAACCGCCGCTGGGCAGTCCCATCTTGACGACGTCGGCTATCTTTCCCGTCTGAATCTCACCTTGCGCCCACCCACCCAACCACTCACCCACGTATATTCTCTTCCTAAACACCTGCGCTGCCCCCCGCCAGCACACGACCACCACTACCACACAACTACATCCACAAACCACATCCACAACCTTTCCAATCGACCCGACGATTCAACACGGCCACTGACGACGACAAGACGACGGGCCCGGCACCACCACCGACGGTCCTTCTGCATCTTGGCCTCCATTGTGCGTACAGGATACTCATTCATACAAGACAGCACAAGACGATACGAAACGACACGAAGACGTACAGCTTTCCCACTTTTTGCACGTACGTACCCTCTCTCTCTCTCTGTCTCTCTCTCCGAGTCTGCCCTGGCCGCCCACCCCCGCGACTCGCTGCCTCCCACTATCACGAACTGCCCTGTTCTTCGCTTGCTGCCTTGTTGAGACCGGTACGCGCACTGCGACTGCGACTGCGACTGCGACTCGGTGCTTGGCCGGTCTCTCCAGAACATCTCGGGTTTTTGCTCCAGGTCGTTCCCCGCCACCAGCAGCAGCATCGCACCTTTAATTCCTTGCTGTTTCTACTGTTTTTACCCTGTGGCTACATGGCCAATTTTCCCTCATCTCTCACTTTCTCTCTCCACCCCCTCCCATCGTCAAGCAGCTCCTCTCTTTTTTGGGTCCAATGCGCCTGGCCTGGTCTGCTGCCCCTCCACCCCGTCGCCGACATCATCTGCCACCACGCACATTTCCAATTCCGCATCATCCTCCTCCCCCTCCTCTTACCCTTCCTCCCATCCCGCACTTGCGTCACCACATCGCTCCGCCGACATCGTCGCTAATGTAGAGTTCGTCGCTCAGTTCTCAGTAATCAGAGCGACCGATACCCAATCTAACCCCGACGACGACGACGACGACGACGACATTTCGCATGCCTCGCCACTTTCGCAAGCAAGACGACATTTGACACTCGTTCTACTCGAATCGTTGTCCTCCTCCTTTTTTCTTCTTTGGGACCCCCCGCTCACCTCCCCGAATCCCGGCTGGATACCGACCTTCGCATGCCCCAGTCCCAGCTTGCTGCTCACCTGATCGTCTCCCCGTTCCGTGTCAATCGTCGCCGCGACTCGTCCGGCGCCGTGACATAGATCGCCTGCCAACACCGCCATCATGTTTTGGAGATTCGGCGGCTACGCCAACATTTCCACCATCGACACCATCCTTGAGAAGCCCGAATTCACCGTAGAAGATCTTCTCGACGAGAGCGACCTGATCCAGGAGCTCAAGCAGCACAACACAAAGCTCATCGAGTACCTTCGCGAGGATAACGTCCTCAAGACCCTGCTCGAATACGTCGTCGCCCCCAAACTAGAGCCCGTCGCCACCCCCGAGACCGACGAACCCGCCGAGGAGACCAAGGGCAAGGGCCGCCTCCTCCCCTTCTCAAGACCCCGTGCTTCCTCGCGGGCTACCGATACCGAAAATGAAGAGGAGGAACAGGAGAAGAAGCGCAACCGCTATGCCTACGTTGCCGCCGAGGTCCTGTCGTCCGACACCTGGTCCATCTACGAGGCCATGATGGAGAACCAGCCCCTGGTCCGCGACTTTTGGCATTTCCTGAAGCGACCTACTCCTTTGGATCCTCTGCAAGCCAGTTACTTTACGAAAGTCAACGAGGCCCTGTTCGACAAGAAGACGGAGGAAATGGTCACTCTCCTCATGTCCCTGCCCGACGCCGTCCCCGACCTTCTCCGCCACGTCGAGTGTCCCATGATCATGGACTTACTCCTCAAAATCATTGCTCTTGACCGCACCGAGGGCGGCCAGGGCGTTGTCGAGGTAAGTCTGCGCCGCTTACCCGCTCGAGTGATGGTGATGCCCCTTCCGAAACTGACGCAGTCTCTCTCTCTCTTCCCCCTCAATAGTGGCTATACTCCCAAGACGTCGTGCCGACCTTGCTCTCGTGCCTCGGCCCCGAACACAGTTGGGTCGTCCAGACGGCCGCCGGCGACTTCATCAAGGCCATCATCACCATTTCCGCCAACGCCTCGCAGAACGAGCAGCAGTGCATCGGCCCCAACGAGCTGACCCGCCAGCTCGTCTCGCAGCCCTGCATCGAGCAACTGATCAAATACATGCTAGGAGGTGGGAACCCGCTAACCGTGGGTGTGGGCATCATTATCGAAGTCATCAGGAAGAACAACTCGGACTACGATCCCGACGTCGGCACCGAGGCCAACTCGGTCCCCTCGAGTCGCGACCCAATCTACCTCGGCACCCTCCTGCGCCTGTTCGCCCAACATGTCCCCGACTTTGTCAACCTCATCATGAACACCCCGACCAAGAAGCAGCGGCTGGGCTCCACCTTTGGCGACAAGATCGAGCCCCTCGGATTCGATCGCTTTAAGACGTGCGAGTTGATGGCCGAGCTGCTCCACTGCAGCAACATGGGCCTGCTCAACGAGGTCGGCTCTGAAGATTTGATTGCATCCAGGGATGCCGAGCGCCAGCGCTTGAGAACGGAGGGTAAGCTTACCCCAAACCGCGGAGAAGAAGCGCCCTCGTCCACCGACGATTTGACTATGCGCATCGGGCATTCTTCCCCCGAGGAGGGACGCCGTTTAGAGGTAACCAATATCTCAGACGACGACGGATTCGAAGAGGTTGAGCCAAGCCGCGAGATGAATGAGGACACGTCCCACGAGTTCGTCAAGGCCGAGGAAGAGATCCCCGTCGCCGCCCCGCCCGCCTCGTCCTTCTTGGACAGAGACGAAGACGACTTTGTCGACGAGCCCCTCAGCTCCCCGAGGTTGAATGTCGCCGACGACAAGATCAAGGAGCAGCGCTTCGACGACCCCGACCTGGTTGTCGCGCCCCTTTCGCCGACCAAGCCCAAGACCCCCGCGAACGAAGAGGCTGTTGCGGCGGCAGAACCGGTTTCCACGGTTGACAAAGAGAAGGAGTCGGAATCTGCTGACGTTAAGGGTGAAGCGACGCCGGTCGAGAGAGAGACGGCTGTGACAGAAACCGAGAAGGACGCCAAAATCAACTCTGACGCTGACGCTGACAAAACCGCGGAGGATGCCACCGTCACCAAGGTGGAGGAGCTCTCTCTAAACGACGACGACGACGGTAAAGACGAAAAGGCAGACCGAAGCACGATTTCCGACGATAACCAAAAGGGCGACGAGTCCGACTCGTCTGTTGTCTACACCCCCAGCGCCACTGAGTCGGAAGTCAAACCAGATTCCGCCGAGACGGCCCCTGCCGTTCCCGAGCCTCCTCAGCACCCCGAAGACGTGCCAGCGCCTCTGTTCTCCAAGTCCGTGATAGATTCCGCCCCAAAAGTCGAAACGGCAGAGACGGGCCAGGAGCCCGAATCCGAGACTGCGCCAGCTCCGGAGGTCCCCGCGGCCCCTCCCGTCCCAGATGCCCCAGAAGCGGCTCCGGCACCTGCGGGATCGGACGATGCCGTGGAGAAGGCAGCCAGTGACCTGCCGCCTGCAGTTCCTCAGCGGCCCGACCCAAGCACCGTAAAACCGGTGGTGGGCGATTACCTCAAGGTTCAGTTTGTGGAACACCGCGTTGTGCCCACGATTCTGGTGAGTTGGGCTTTTTTTTTTAATAAAAATTGTACAGCGTGACGTATTTGGCATGTGGCCGAGCTGACACGGGAGAGCAGTCTTTCTTTTTTGCGTACCCGTGGAATAACTTCCTCCACAATGTGGTATATGACATTGTTCAACAGGTATTCAACGGGCCTATGGACCGGGGCTACAACCCGACTTTGGCCGTGTCACTATTCGAGGCCGCCGACATCACGACGGCCATTATCAACGGCCAGCTCGCTAGCGACGAGTCGCAGGCCAAGATGAAGACGCGTATGGGCTACATGGGTCATCTGACTTTGATCGCTGAAGAGGTGGTCAAGTTTACGGAACGACACCCTCCCGAGCTCCTGTCAGAGACAGTCCTTGAAAGGGTTATGGACCCCCAATGGATCAGCTACGTCGAGGGGGCGCTGGCCGAGACCCGCGAGCGAGACAATGCCATTCTCGGCGGCGTCCGTCCTGAGGTGGCGCTGGGCAACCGCGCCGGCATGTCTGGCAATGGACTGGCGGCCGTCGGCCTCTCCGGCCTCGGGTCGTCCTTTTCCAACTCCCAAGGAAACACCGGCTCCAGTGCCCTCGCCGACGCCGGCCTCAACGGCAACACAGACATCCAAGAGAGCGGCGGCAACGGCATTGGCCCGTTTGCCATCAGCTCAGGTACTCTCATGTCCGGCTTTGGCAGTTCTAGCGACGAAGAGGACGAAGGTGAAGAGGAGAACGACGAAGATGTGAACAACGAGGTGAGTCATGTGCTCTCAGAGCTTCGTGAGACGAATTCTCCCGCGCTGGACCCCTGGACACAATCAATTGTCGACAACAACCCGGATTCCGACGAGGACAAGGACCCGAAGAAGAATGCGTAGTGCGCAGACGGGAGTGAAATGCCTTGTCGTGTTCGAAGAACACAAGAAGGTATCAGCGATGGCGCCGGCTGCGGAACAGGACATGGATTGGATGAAGCGGCCGAAGACGGCGAAGAGACATTTCTTGTAGTTGAGGATGACGAGGGAACCAGAGAGAAAGAGCTCGGCGACAAAGAGTCGGACGAGGATATGTACATGTTTCGACCTTCCCTCGGCATGATGGCGTGGCTTAGACGGAGAATGAATAGAGATGGCATGGGCGAGGATACGGAGGAATGAGGAGGTCCAGGAACGACGCCAGTGAGAGAGAGAGAGAGAGACGGAGATAGATGGCGATGGAGTCGGGGCGTATTCATGATATACTGCGAGAAAAAGGGGAACGACGCATAGTGTAGGATTACATGTCCCCCGTCCGCGCCGGCGTCGATTCCTTGGGATACCAGGCAACTTTGGACTTTTCTTAACCGCTTCAACCTGCCGGGAATCGGGTCCTTCCCTCGTATGACAGACAGCATCACGACATTGACGAAAACCTGTTTCCCCCAGGGGGAAGCCTTCTCGCGCCCGGCGCGCGCCGTTGTCGGGACGAGCCGGCCCCAGCTAACTCGTTTGTCTTCTCCGTAGTTCCGGGCCTACACCGACCCTCTGGGCAACTCGTCGTCGCCACTCGACCCGCCATCGATCCCGCCGCCTCCGCCACCGGCACCACCACCGCTGAACACGCCCCCATCAAGGGCGCGACTGCAACTGGCAGCCCGGTTAGCGATGCACCAAAAGAAGAACGCGGCCGCGGCCGCATCTCGTGACGAGGGCGGCGAGGATGAGGGTGCAAAGGGCGACAGGGAAGAGTCGGGCGAAGGCGAGACGTTGAAGAACCCTTTCGCAGATGACGAAGACGACGAAGAAAACTCGAGCGACGAGGACAACGACGATCATGGCGGAACGGGTGCAGCAGCATCAGCGGTGACGAGCGCGTGGAATCAATCAGGACAAAGGTCGTGGTGGCGTGGTGCAGGACGGCAAGGCCGGAACCCACGATTCGACGGACAGAACGACTCTGACGATGAGGGGGATGAGGAGGAGGACGATGACGATGAGGAATTCGGCGACTTCGCCATGCCCGAGGTGGAAGCCGCGCCGGGGACGGACCTCAACGACAAGAGCATCCTGAAGCCCCTCGCCGTGCACCCGTCCCAGGGTGGATCCGGCGGCAAGGCATTTAGCGGACTGTGGCCGTTCGCGGGCAAGAAAGACGGCAGGGACGAAAGGACGCTGCCGGATGCGGACAAGGGGTCGTCTGCGGACGAGACGGCGACGGGAGACGATGAGAAGCCGATCCAGGCGGCAATTGAGGCTGCGCGGCGGACGAGCATCGAGGATCCGGACGACGACGACGATGACGAAGTGGTGGTGCAGAAGCCGTCGAGCCTATGAGATGGAAGTAGATGACGTTGGCGGCTTGAATGCAACGGGCTAGACGGTCACATGAGAGAGGGTCGCCGTTTTGTACTATTATGTGTTTTGTTTAGGTACGCGACGATGCCGTAGAGCACACACACAGCACGACTGGAATGGGAAGAGAGCATGCACGAGACGAGACGAGACGAGTGTGATGTTTTCCCAGGGTGAGATTGGGCGGTTCCTTTTCGCCTTCTTTGATGGGGAAAGTGGTCGAGTAATCTCTGAGCGATGATCATCTCCCAGCCATGTCGCCTCGCCGGTAAAATTATCTCAAGTGGGCGACGGTATTTGGGCTTAGGTAGGTAGGTGTGTAGGAGGAAGGGTTCCGTGAAACGGCCGGAGCTCCGGTAGGTGGCCAGCTCCGGTTGTCACTCCGGCCCGGAGGGTCCACCCTTCCCGGACTACCCACCTATTTGCGAAAGATCAAGACGGTCTCCATCTACTACTACTACTACTCCTGTTTACTATTAACCAAGAAGACGCTGAGAGAAGGACATGGAGAGGTTCCATACATGTACTGACGGATAGGACGGTCATCATGGGTAGTCATCGAACTCTATCCGAAAGGGTTACTAACCTCCAAGTCGCCCAAGTCCCCCCAGAGCTTGAGCTTGGACTCTGTGGCCGGCCAGGAACCAGAAACACGCATGGGAGGGAGGCGAAGCACATGCAAGCCATGCAACCAAATGTGCAACAGCTGCTCCGTCCGGACAATGCACGGGAAGCCAACGTTTGACATGACAGCGACGGCATGAACGTGGCCGCCACCCATCCCTGTCAAGTTTCCATCTCTCACACTCGCTCTCTCTCTCTTTATTCCTCTCATTCACACTCAGTTTCCGACAGGGAAAAGCAACGGGAGTAATGACAACGGTAACAATATCAGACCGGAATAAGAAAGCATGACGCCAGCGAATTAGCTAGCCAGCATGTAAACCGACCGAGTCGAGGATCAAAAAGAACAATCTTTCGCGTGCCATCCACCATCCATCGACCCTCGCTCTGCTCTTCTTCGTCACCATCCATCCATCCGCGCTATCCCGTGAGTCTGCTCGTTCGTATTGCACCGTCCGAACGCCCTGCCTTTTTCGTCATCGCGCATCGTCGTCCGCGGGCACTCGGTGTCTCTGCGGTTCCCGCCACAATGGCTCGTTCAGGGTCGCAAACTAGTGAAACTGCGCCAGCCCTTTAGTTCCCCGTCCCGTTCCCTCCCAAAGGCCCGTTCACCTCCGACGACGCACGATGATGGCTCTTCTGGCCTGGGGGAGGAGGGGCTCGTCTCGTCTCGGTCTGAAGTTGCCGCCCGTCTGTACAAGAAAGAAACAGAGAGAGAAAGGGTGAGGGAGAGAACGACATTGGCTAATGCGCTCTTTGGTGTTCTGGCAGCTTCTAGTATTTGTATTTTTATTTTTTTCATCTCTCGGAACCGTCCACCTTCCCGAGCCCGTTCAAGTCGTAGTCATCGTAGTCATCGTCGCCGTTATCGTCGTCGCGTCGCTGTCGTCACCAAGGCAGCCTCGTTTCGGACCCCGTATACGCACCAAGGCCCCCGAGAAGTGGCCATATACCGTTGATAGTTTAAACCCTTGTTTCCCCCCCAAAGTTGCGGCGACGACACCAAAACCCATTTCAAGAAATCAATGGCAGCAGACATGGGCCTCGCAAACAATCCAGAATCCGGCAAGCCCGTCTACCAACCGGTGGCCCCTCTACTCAACCGCATTGTGTACGGTACCAAGATCTCGACACTGCAGCAATGGTACTTCCAGAAGGCCGGTTTTGAGGCGTGGAAGTCGTACTTCTGGCCGCCCGCCCAGCGACCCGATATCATCAAGCAATATGACTGTAGAAAGGCATTGCCTGTACGGTATGTATCCCCCCTTCCCCCCTCATCTCTCTCTATCCATGTTACTCTCACCTGAAGGTCTTTCAACCCCGAAGATGATAGATACATACATCAGGTAGCTAACTGCCAGTTCCGCAGTATCTTCTTTCCGTCCAACTACGACCAGACGTCCCCCCAGACCCTGCCGACGCTCGTGACGATCCACGGCGGCGGCTTCTGCATCGGCGTCCCCGACGACGACGACGCCTGGAACCGCACCTTTGCCGACCTCAACGGCGCCCTCGTCGTCGCGCTGCACTACTGGAAGGCGCCCTGGGCCCCGTGGCCGCGCGCCCTGCACGATCTCGAGGCCCTGTACCTCGCCGTCGTCGACGACGCCTCGCTGCCCATCGACAAGGGCCGCATCGCGCTCGCCGGCTTCAGCGCGGGCGGCAACCTGACGCTGTGCCTGTCGCAGATGCGGTCCGTCCGGGACCACGCGACGGCGGCGCCCGGGGCCATCGTGCCCATCTACCCGCCCACCGACTTCGTCACGCCGACGGCGGAGAAGCACGACCGCCGGCCGTACAAGGTCGGCGCGGGCCTGCCGGGGATCCGCGGCGAGAAGCGCGACTTCGTGCTCGAGTTCGCCGACGTGTTCGACTGGAGCTACATCCCCTACGGCACGAACCTGCGGGACACGCTCATCTCGCCGCTGTACGCGGGCCGCGCCGACTTCCCGGGCCACGTGTGCATCGTCGCGGCCGAGCTGGACTACCTGGCGTACGAGGCGTGGGAGCTGGCGTGCAAGCTGGGCGGCAAGGGGCGGCCCCCCGCGGCCAGGGTCGGCCGGGACGAGGCGGCGCCGGGGGCGCGGCAGGAGCTCGAGCTGCGCGACGAGCGGTTCGCGTGGGAGGTGGAGGACGCGAGGGGCAGCGTCAAGTGGCTGCTGGTGCCGGACGTGATCCACGCGTTCGACCTGCACGAGATGGGGGCCGCCGTGTCGGACCCGGCGACGGTGAGGGACGGGAACGCCAAGGCGGTCAAGGTGATGGGGGTCATCGGGGACTGGCTGCGGCGGACGGCGTGGAAGTGAGGAGGGTTCGTCTGGTATGTTGGTGGCGGTGGTGGTGTTCTTGTTGGATTAGGCTACATGTTGAAAGGGACAAGAGGCGTGAGTGTAAGAAATTGGTGGTGACAAGATAGACTGCGTAGACGACTTGGGCATTTTTGCAAATAGCCTCGTTTTGAAGAAAGTCCGTCTTGTGAACCTGTCATCGGTATCGGTGACATCGGCGGAAGAGAGCCGTGGCCGTGATGAGAGGCCCCCGGACCCCATGGTGTCTTGTTGAACAGTAGGGGACCAGCCAGACGGGGGCCGCCCCCGATGCCCCCGATGCTGCCCAAGACTAACCGGCGTAGCAAAAAGGGCTGGAGGTTCGCGGGCCTTGTGGACGCAGGAAGCCCATCTTGTTTGTTCCGGTATGTATGCAGAGCATAAACCATCTGGACTCTGGATTGCCTGGCATATGTAGCAAATGGGTAGTGTGCCACTATCCCGAACTTCTGCACCCATGATGGACACTTCTCGACTTGATAGAACTTGATAGCTGAGCTGGCTCAAGGCATCAGTACCGCCATGTTTCCTATTCTTTGCTGAGTTTGAATCCGGCTTTGTCATGGCTTTTGACAGCTGGATGGTATTTCGGGTTATGGTTGACCGAGATTTGAGGATGCTGCCGTCTTTAACTTCCGTTATTTCGGCAACGTGACGTACGGCTCGGCGAAATTTCCCCAGGATATGCGTTGAGCCAGTGGACTTGATTTTGTAGTACAGACTCGAGCGGCCTTGGAAACCCTTCATGACCCAAACGCACCGTTCATGGGCCATGCTCTCCAAACATCACAGGCGCGTCAATGGCCCGACGTGGACTTCTTGTCGCACCACCGACGACCCTGGCTGGCCTTGGTCGACAAAAGGCCCATTCTGAACTGGACTCTCAACCAAGTTTGCCGTCGTTGTTTGAGCTTAATGGCAGAGAGGACCGTCTACAATGCCATCTCTTATCGGCGCAGGAACAGAGGGAAAAGTGACACACCAAGTGACAAACAGTCGTGTTTTTTTGTCGTTGTATCTTTTGGGCTCGCAAGTTGTAAAACCTTGAGGAAACAAACTGGGCCCAAAATCCTGTTTTGAGCGAGGTACACACAGCGCAGGTACAAAGGTCTTTTTACGATGAATACTGTCCTTTGGGTGGCGGTGAAGCTCCAGACGGGCTTCGGCAGCAATGGAGCCATTCAACCTGTCCTTTTGCAATGACAATGTCAGCCATTCGACGAAGCTCTCTCGCACGAACTATGCGGCGTTCTTTGAGAGGACGAACCCGTGTAACTTATAAACCCCCAAACCGATCCTCACCTACCAGACCCGTTTCCGGTGAGGGGGCAGAAGAAACCCGAGGGACCGGTCCTGGAGACTCGAACCAAGAAGAGAAGTGAAATCAATGGGACGCGGCTCCCAGCGAGTCGCTAGATGGCGCCGCTGAATGGAGACAGCAAAGACATGCGAGACGCCGACATCGTCACCGATGTTTGATGGTGGCGTCACGCGACGAGCGGCGACATTCCTTCATCTCCCCCGATTGTGGACTATGGATGGAGCTGCCCGAAAACATGCGGATGCAGTGAAAGCAATAAACAAGATCAAGATTGCTTGCCCCCCACACCCCTTTCATCAACGGGGGCGTTATCGGAGACATCGACTCCTTGATCGACGACAATCGATCATTCAAAGCACCCACGTACGAACATCAACTCGCCGTGCCGTCTGCCCGCATGGCATGAGGGGGAGGCGCGTCAACCCCTGTCCTGGGTGGCTCGGCAGCTTACGGTCTACTTTTGTCGATCGTCTGGATGTTGCCGGCGCGGGCACTACCACCACGACAGGCGCCATTTGCCGCGAGGAACCCCTGGGCTTTTCCAATCACCGCAACACACCACTTGCGCGCTTCCATAGGGCGGGAAGTCGCCGGTGGGCAGAGGTGACAGCTCACACTGCAACCCAGCAGGGCGGGCGGTTGGAGACGGTACTAGGGCAAAAGAAAAGAAAAAGCAAAGATTGACGCCGGCGATGGAACGGTGGAACTAGGCAGTCGAATAGATAGATGCCTTGGGGTGGACCCCGGAGGACTTGTCCTTCTGTCGGGATCCGTCGGCGGGATATCACAAAGGCATGAATGGGTTTTCGGATCGGGGGATGAGGTAGGTTGGGTGTTGCAACGATCTCCACCCGCCAGGAAATCCTTTGCAATGCCTTTGACAGTCAATGGTGGCCACGACTACGATGTTCACGATTGGTGGTGGTGGGCGCCGGACCTCCGGTGGGAAGCGGGGCGGAGGCGGAAGGAAGGTCTCGGAGGTGCGGGATACGGGGTACGGGGTACGGGGCCGAGTGACGATGGGGAGAAGCGAGACATGTAATGCATTGCCGATCACTCAAAAGTCGACATCAAGTTACGATCGTTACTTGGCTTGTCGCCGTTGAGATGCACATTCCATCAAACGGACATACGATGCGAGTTGATTGCCCACCGGCGGGCTGACTTGTGATGACTGTCCACAGGCCTGGCTTACATCTCGACACATGGATGTGTGAGGTCCGCCCGCCTTTTGAGTTTGGAGCGTTGAGGTTGGTCTGGGTCTGAGACGACTCCCTAGAGTAAACGAAAAAATCAGGTTCAGCCAGACACGCACACGATGGGAGAGTCTAGGCTGGGTCTAGGCTGGGCCGGTTCGGCTGGGCTCATCATAGGCAGAGGGGTAGGGGGGGAGGCCCCCTCCATCCTTCACGAGCTTGTCTCGAGGGCGAGGACATGTCTGTTTACTTCTTTAGGCATGTGCTGCTCCTCTTAGACTTAGAGTTGGCCGATGGCAACCGAGACGGCTCCGACGATTCCCTAATTGGGTGGTCGAGAGTCGCAAAGCCGAGTCCAAGGGGGGGGGGGGGGGGGGGGTTAGCCCCCAAGTGGTGTCTTTGCTCTTTCAACCGCAACCAGCTGGGCAACCAGGGCTGTTTATCCCCCCTTTATTTCCGAGGAAGATGGGAAGATGGGAGGAACGAGGCAGATATGGTAGATATGCGGGGTCCCGTCGTGGTCGGACCACGGGGGAGGGGGACCAGCGGAGGGGCGAGAGAGGGCGAGAGTGGCGGGTCGGCAGCCGGCAGCCGGCAGAACGGGAGGGAGTGTCACAGTTGGGGGAGGAGGGGGTCCGTGAGGTCGACGCACTTTGGTCAGTAAAGTTGTCTACTAAGCCTCGACACCCGAGAGTTGGCCGAGGGCTGAAAGTTCTGGGTCGGATGGGTCAGATGAGCGTTGGCATGTTTCGTAGGGGGAAGTATCTTCGTCCTGCGCGTCCTTTACAACTCGGGCCTGTTGGGTTTGGTCATGGTGAAGAATCGGTGTTGTGCTTGTTTGAAGTGACCGAGGGAGGGAGAGACGGGCAGATGTAAATGGTACTTGGCTCTGCAGTTGCTCAAAAGCGAGTACCGGCATCGTGGGTTATTGGCTTCATGGCAGACGGCGGTTGACGTTGACCGGAGATTAGGGGGGGAGCCGGAGGGTTGCTGCCGCGTACGCGACGTACGTCTCAGGCGGAGGTGGCAGTGGAGCACGGTACAGGTATACTGCGTACAGGGCGGGAAGAGACCGGAGATGGAGGAGGAGGAGGAGGAAGAGGAAGAATACCATGGGAGTCAGTCAAGGTCCGTCCCGCGGATGTGGATGGTGATTAAGAATGTGGGTTCGCAGCCGTCTTTCGTGGACATTCGCCATCCGGCCGCAGGGACGGACCCGGGAAAGCGAAGGGTCTGGCTGGCCGTCGACGCTGACCGCCGCAGGAGCGTGCCGACGACACGAGCCTCCGTCCGATGATGGCTAGCCGAGAGAGAGGATTCGCAAGTGGGTGATTACGAGACTTGGCTGTTCCTGATGCCAAAGTTTGTCCATGATGCGAGTGTGTAAGCTGAGCCCCCCCTTTTGGAGATGAGGTCGAGGAGGGGAAAAAGGAGCACATACCGAGTATGAAGGACTCATCCCTACAAAGTCAAATAGTTCGATCCAGTGTCAAGCCGTTAGTTGCGAGGACGCGAGTTTCGAGTTTCAAAATCGGGAGCTGAGCAGGAGAAGAGGACCACCTTGGGGAATTGAGTTTCGTCGAGAAGACTGGGGGAAAGAGAGAGAGAGAGAGAGAGTGTGTGTGTGTGTGTATGAGTGAGGGAGAGATGGTTTGCGGCGTTTAGGGTTTGAGAAGAAGATGAAGCAATCGAAGCTTTTGCCATGGCGGCAACGAACATGGGTAGTCAACCTCACACACACACACACACACACACACACACCATACAATAGACAAGTTGAGGAGCTAAAGATGATTGGGCGGAGGCGGAATGATGCTATTCTGAAGAGGCCGGGCTGTGTACGGATACAGAGTTACAGTACTTGCATACGGTTGCATAGCTGCATAAAGCCGCGCAGCCCTCCCGACTCAGCCACGCCGCTAAGGCAAGGATGTGGCTGACGCAGCACTGACCCCCCGCCGGGCTCTTATTGGCCGAAGAAGGGATGGATAATTATGGGGACCGTGGAAGCGAGGTGGACGCTCCCGGCGGTACGTACCGCACTCCGGAGAGGCGGTACAGGGTACGTATCTATCTCTGCTATCATGAGCCTGGTACGTATCCCTCCATCTGCCTTTTCCTACCCAACCGACTGTGTGTCTCTCTCCCTCATCTCTCTCTCTCTCTCATCCGCTTCCACCTGCATACCGACCGACGCGAAGCGAAACAAAACAGGCTCTGTCCGCCGCGTTGTCCGCCGCGTTATCTTCTGCGTAGTCTGCTCCCAGCTGGGTTCTGATATTGGACTCTATTCTGATCCAGTTTGGGGGGGGCACACCCCCATCTCAGCCCGGAACCATGCTACAGCCATCCCCTTCCCCCCCCAACCATGCTCACCCGCGTTGCCGCGCTTCTTTCCGTTTGCCGATGCGGTGACAACGGCGGCTTCATCTGCCCCGCCGCGTGGCTCAGATGAGCTGTGCCGCCGCCGCTGACAGGAGACTAGCTGATTAGTCTCCCGTTGCGCGAAGTGCAGCCCCCAAGGCAGCAACATGAGCTCCCCCAGATCAAACTCCATTGGGGTGGGGGGCGGAGCACTTCCCCTTGTTCACCGCACACAGCTCATCCATCTCTCCATCACCGTTGGACGGCGAGTTCTCGTGGATCGTAAGGATTGATTCTTCACCGCGGATGCCTGGCCCCCCCGGTCCGTCCTTGGCCCCGACGTTTCGTTCCACCGGTACAGCTAGATGCGGGTATGCAAAGTCCATCCAGTCCAGCCTGTAAGTAGCAGCAGACGGCGACATAGTAAACATGCCATGTCTTGGAGTGGCGCGGCATACCTCACCAAACACATGCGTCCCTTCAACTGGTTGATGGTCGCACCCATCCCATACACACCATATGGTCCATCCGTCGTCCGTCCGTCCGTCCAGACTTTCGTCCTGTTAGTCATTCACGCAAACGCAAGCCTTTACACCACCACGCTACTCTCGACACCCTTTCCCACCCCCCCCAGAACGTCAGAGTGGCCGGGGCTGGGGCCGCGAAAGCACGATCTACCTCATCATGCCAGTCCTCCCCCCCTGGTCATTGCTTGCTTGCTTGCTGGTTGCTATGTTATTCCCATCACATACCCTCATCCTGCACTGCTGTACTAGGTACCTTGTCTGCTTGTTTGCCATCTATCCATCGCTTGCGCACTCCGCCGTCCCGTCCTTGGTCTTACTCTTTGCGGATACTCTGGTTTGTCTGCCTTTTCGAGCGAGCACGAAAGGATCCCAAAGGATGAATAGAGCTGCCCAAGAAGCCGGATTCTGCATTATTTCACCCTCATCATCGCCTCTCCCCCCCCCCTCTCTCTCTCCCTCACGTATTTTGGTCCAGTCTTTTCTTTAATCTCTTCTCGACTTGACACTCGGCCGCATCGCCTCTCCATCTCACTTCTTCTTCTCTCTTTCTCCCTCTCTTCGTGTAACCGATACACGTACACACAGGTACATACACACACACACAAACACACACACACATCCATGGCCCATTGGGAATGTAGTCTTTAAACATCGCGTTACACCTTCATAGACGCAACTCCAGCAAACAAATAAAGCCCCCAAAGCTGAGCGCCCCCCCTCTGCCCTCAACCTCAAACGACGTAGAGACTGTTCGTCTCGTCCCACCAACGACATCACCTGCTTCGTGCTGCTCCCCGTATTCTCGGACCCTCGCCACCCCTAAAAGGCCAACGTCCGATCTGTGTTATTTGGCCACTTGCTGCTCGGCCGCCTTCTTTATTTCGCCTTGATGCCTTTTTGAGATACCCCTCCTCCCCGAGAAAGCTATTTCCCAAGCTCCATCTCCCTCTTCCCCCCCCCCCCCCCTCCCCCCTTCTTCAGATCAGACCGGGCCGAGCGCACACTTAGACAATCCAGCAATGGCCAACTCAGTCAGCCCAAAACACCTCCCCAGGATCGACACCTCCATGGTGTCATTCCACACAGAATCCGTCGAGGACAGGCTCATCTCGGCCGCCGCCTCGGTGCTGAACCTGCCCAAGAACAGCATCGAGCTGTTTGACTCCTTCTGCGACCTCGGGGGCGACAGACCGTCCGCCGTCGCGTTGAAGAAGAGGTGCATGAGCCTCGGACTGGGCGTGAGGACGAGCGACATCCTCCGCTGTCACACCCTGGCGGAGCTTCAGACGTGCATCACCCCCTTGGTCGTCGAAGTTCAGACCGTGCCCCCCGAGTCCAAGGACTCCGAGGAAGACAGCGCCTCTCCCTCTGATGTCTTCGCCTCAAGTCCCAGGAGACGACGACGACGAAAGAGCGCCTGCTCAACAACATCAGCTTCAGCATCAACAACATCGTTATCATCATCAACATCAACATCAAAGTCGACAGCAACGACAACAACATCGTCGTCCTGCCGTCGTAACTCGTCAGACAGCGCCGACGTAGCGCCGCTCAGAAAACCAGGTGTCGAGATTGAACTCTTTATCCAGTCAACGCCCCAGGTGAGGAACGCCGCCGTCATCAGACCAAAGGCCGGCTACCTGGAAGGCAAGCTCGTGGCCTTTATCACGCTGGCCTCGGGCTGCCTCTCGCAGTCGTCCAGCCTATCGAGCATCCGACTCGTGCCGCAGTCGCAGATGCACTTTGCCGGGAGCCAGGTCGCCGCCGTCCGCCTGGCCCTCGAGACGTCCGGAGGATCTCACGCCGTGCCCAGCTCATGGATCGTGCTTGACCAGATGCCTTCCAATGGAGAGGGTTCCGTCGACCGGCGGCGGCTTCAGACGTGGATCCAGAACATCAACCAGGACGTGTACCACCAGATATCGAGCCTCGAGTCGCACGAGCTCTTCCAGGAACCGCTGACCGAGATGGAACGGATCGTACAGACGGCCGTTGCCAACGTGCTCCGGATACCGCCGAGGCAGGTCGGCATGAACTTCTCCTTCGGCCAGCTGGGCGGCGACGACATCTCCGCCATAATGCTCGTGTCGGCGTGCCGGACGACCGAGTCCGTCATGGTGAGGCCCGAAGACGTCCAGCAGTGCCCGACGCTGGGCCAGTTGGCGGCGCGCGCGTACCGGAAGAACGCGAGGCATGCCGACGACGACGACGCCGCGTGGAGCGAGGAGTCGCTCGAGGGCTTCCGGCTGTCGCCGATGCAGCAGCTGTACTTCGACACGGGGATCGGCGGGCGCATCGAGCAGCGCATGGCATCCAGAGCTGTTGCTGGCGGTGCTGGTGGTGGCGGCGGCGGAGGTGGCGGCTACCGCTTCAACCAGAGCCTCCTACTCCGGGTCAAGAACAACTCGACGCTGGAGGACATCCACGCGGCCATCGCGACGGTCGTCGGGCACCACTCGATGCTCCGGGCGCGGTTCCGGCCCGGCGCCGACGGCTGGACGCAGAGGATCGCGCCCAAGGTGGACGGGTCGTACGGGTTCCGGTACCACTCGGTCAGCACGACGGACGAGGTCATGGCCATCGTCGCGCAGTCGCAGGCGACGATCGACATCGAGGCCGGTCCCGTGTTCGCCGTCGACCACTTCCGGACGCACGACGGCCAGCAGCTGGTCTACCTGCTCGCTCACCACCTCGTCGTGGACATGATGTCGTGGCGCATCATCATCCACGACCTCGACGAGCTGCTGCGCGAGGGCACGCTGTTCTCGGAGCGCTCCATGCCCTTCCGGCGGTGGAACGAGCTGCAGGAGGAGTACATCGCCGGCCAAGCCCCGGACCAGCTCGCGATGCCGCCGG
Source organism: Colletotrichum tabaci (assembly GCA_036851105.1). NCBI lineage: Eukaryota > Fungi > Ascomycota > Sordariomycetes > Glomerellales > Glomerellaceae > Colletotrichum > Colletotrichum tabaci. The sequence goes on from JASAOK010000019.1 coordinate 741,251, forward strand.
AATACGCCGGTGTGCTGCCCGGCGGCCAGTACGGCTACTGGGGCCTCGAGGACTCGCTCAACACGTACGCCGACATCTCGGTCGCCAGCTTCACCCTCAGCCCGGAGCTGACGTCGATCCTGCACACGGCTTGCAACCAGGTCTTCAGGACCGACATGTCGGACATCTACATGGCGGCACTGCTGCTCTCCTTCAGCCAGACCTTCCACGACCGCCCGCGGGCGCCCCCTGTCGTCTGGAACCAGGAGCACGGCCGCGAGCCGTGGAGCCAGGACGTGGACATCACCGAGACGGTCGGCTGGTTCACGTCGCTGTGCCCCGTGGCGATGGAGGTCGACGCGGCGGACGACCTGCTCCACGTGCTGCGCAAGATGAAGGACACGAGACGGTCGATCCCGCGGCGCGGCTGGAGCTACTTCGCGTCGCGGTACTTCGGGCCCGAGGCGGCGGCGAGGAGCACCGAGGGGTGGCCGTTCGAGATCATGTTCACCTACGCCGGATCGGTGCAGCAACTGGAGCGGGAGAAGGGGGTGCTCGAGCAGCTGACGATCCCCGGGAGGCTGTGGTCGACCGAGGCCGCCGACATCGGGCCGGACGTGCCGCGGATCGCTCTCTTCGAGGTGTCGGCCATGGTCGACCGGGGCGCGGCGTCGGTGCAGGTCGTGTATAACCGCCACTCGAGGCACCAGGACCGCATCGCCGAGTGGATCCAGACGTACGAGCACCTCCTGTACGAGGCCATCGGCCGGCTGCGGTACCGCGGCCAGGAGCTGACGCTGTCGGACGTGCCGATGCTCAACACGACGTACGAGGGCCTCGCGAAGCTCAACACGGACCGGCTCGTGGCGCTGGGCCTCTCGAGCGCGCGGGACATCGAGGACGTGCTGCCCGTGACGGCGCTGCAGCAGGAGATCCTCATCAGCCAGACGCGGGACATGGAGACGTGCCACAGCCACGCCGTGTACGAGCTTGCGTCGGCCAACGGCGTCGTGGCGGACCAGGCGCAGATCTGCGGCATCTGGCAGCACATCGTGGCGCGGTACCCGGCGCTGCGGACCGTCTTCATCGACAGCATCTCGGAGGACGGGCTCTTCGACCAGGTCGTCCTCCGGCGGTGCTCGCCCGACATGCTCTTCGTCGACGCCGAGGGCGGGGAGGACCCCGTGGCCGTCCTCGACGCGCTGCCGCCCATGAGCGCGTCGCCCTCGAGCCCGCGGCACCGGGTGTCGGTGTGTAAGTCGCACGCCAGCACGTTCCTGCGGCTCGACATCAGCCACGCGCTGTGCGACGCCCTGAGCCTGCAGAACATTGTCTGGGACCTGAAGAGGATGTATAACAGCAGCAGTAGCAACAGTAGCAGCATCAAAAACAACATCAGTAGCAGTAACAACAGCACGAGCAGCAGCATGGTGTCGTCGTCGTCGTCGATGAAGATGCTCGACCCGTCCCACGCCGCCTGCGTCCGGTACATCTCGTCGGCCCGCCGGGAGAACAGCCTCAACTTCTGGCTCGGCCGGCTCCGGGAGACGAGGCCGTGCCTGTTCCCACGCCTGATGACGACGACGACGACGACGACGACTAAGACGACGGCGGCGATGACATTCCTAGACGACAGCAACGGCAACGGCAACTACGACAACGCCGCGAGCGCCATGAGACACACCAACTTCCACGTCGAGCTTCCCATGGCGCAGATTGACGACTTTTGCCGGTCCCTGGACATCAGCAGGTCCGTCCTCATGCAGATGGCGTGGGCGCTCGTCTTGCGGGCCTTCACCGGCTCCCACCGAGTCTGCTTCGGCTACCGGTCGTCCGGCCGAGAGGCGGAAGACGCCCCGGAAGGGCTCGACCGCTCCGTCGGCACGTTCGAGAACACGACGGCATGCTCCGTCGGCCTCGAGAACCACAAGACGGTCGGCTCGGTCCTCAAGACGATCCAGGACGACGTCGAGACCTGCCGTCCGCACCAGCACGTGCCCATATCGGAGATCCAGCATGCCCTCAGCCTCCAGGGGCAGCATCAGCAGCAGCAGCAGAACCAGCGGCGGCAGCACCACCATCAGCGCGACGACGGCCTCCTCTTCAACACGTGTCTGTCCTACCAGGAGGAGCCGCACGAGCTCAAGAGCCGGTTCAGCTCGACGGCGCGGCCGCCGATGAGGCTCTCGTGCATCCAGGCCTTCAACACGCCCGACATGGACGTCACCTTGTCGCTGACGCTCGTCAACGGGCGGCTCGTCACGGGCGTCTCGCACCGGCTCATGACGGCGGCCCAGGCGGAGAACCTCACCAACACCTTCGGCCGCGCGGTGCTCTCCCTGCTCGAGGCGGGCCCGGACGCCGCGGTCGGGGGCGTCGACCTCTTCACCGACAGGGACTACGCCCAGCTGCTCATCAGCGACTGGGGCGCGGACAAGGGCGGCAAGGAGGCCGCGTCGCCCGGGTGCGTCCACGCCTTGGTCTCGCAGCACGCCCGGCTCCGGCCGGATGCCCAGGCCATCTGCGCCTGGGACGGCGAGCTCTCGTACCGCCAGGTCTGCCGTCTCGTCTCGCGGCTGGCGACCTTTCTCGGCCAGTGGGGGGTCCGGCCTGGCGTTGCCGTGCCGGTCATCCTCGACAAGAACAAGTGGGCGGTGATTAGTATCCTGGCCGTGATGAAGTAAGTCTTTTTTATACTATTATACTACTGTAACTGTGTAATGTGCTGTTCTCTTCCATGTTCATACATATATCTATATGTATGATACATATATATATGTATATGTGTACATCCAACTAACACGATGACCTCCCCCAGAGCCGGCGGCTGCTTCGTGCCCATCGATGCCGAGGACCGGGCCAACGTCGAGACATTTGTCCGCCAGATCTCGCCCAAGGTCGTCGTCGCCACAGACATGATGTGGAAGCACCTCGAGGCCATCGTCGACGGCGTCGTAGTCGTCGACGACTCCCTCTTCGAGGTCAACTTCGCCATGGAGGCCCCTTTACCCATGGCCGCGCCCAACGACGCCGCCTGCATCCTCCTCTCGCCGGGCTCGTCTCGCGGCCGCGAGGCCAAGGGCATCGTCTTCCCCCACGCGGCCCTCTCGTCCGCCTTCGTCACGCAGGGCCGCGCCCTCGGCCTCGACGGCGACAGTCGCGTCATGCAGCTGTCGTCCTTTTGCGTCGACACGGCGCTGGTCGAGCTGCTGTCGACCCTCGTCCACGGCGGCTGCGTGTGCGTGCCGTCCTCGGTCGAGCGGACCAGCGACATCGTCGGCGCCGCCCGTCGTATGGACGTCAACTGGAGCTACATGACGCCCGTCCTGGCCCGCAAGATGACGCCGGCCGCCATCCCGAGCCTGCGGACGGTCTGCTTCCGCACCCGCCGCCTCGACGGGGACACCTGCGGCCCCTGGATGGCCGCCACGAGGGTCCTGCTCGCCTACGGCGCCCCGGACGTCTGCCCGCTGGGCGTGTCGGTCCTCGAGGTCGCCCGGCCGTCGGACCTCACCCGCGTCGCGCCGCCCTTCCTCGGCCGCTTCTGGATCGTCAACCCGGAGGACCACCGCAAGCTGATGCCCATCGGCGCCGTCGGCGAGCTCGTCATCGAGAGCCCGACCCTGGCCCACCGCTTCGTCCCCGGCCAGCCGCTGTGCCGCCTGCCCCAGGACGCCGATTTGGCGCTTGAGGACGGCAAGCCGAGGACGCGCTACTTCAAGACGGGTCACCGCGTGCGGTACATGGAGGACGGCATGCTCGACTTTGTCTCTAGTGTCCGTGATGATCTGGACAGCGGCGGAGGCGGTAGCAGCAACAGCAGCAACAGCGGCATCGGCATCGGCCAGGCAGCTCCCCTGCCCGTGGCCGAGATCGAGCAGAAGCTCCGGCGGTGCCTCGGTCAGGGTGTCGACCTCGCCGTCGAGTCCATCATCAGCCGGGACGCGCAGCCGTCGCTCGCGGCCTTTGTCGAGCTCGGCGAGAGGCTGTTCGAGGGCTCCGAGGACCTCACGAGGATCAGCGTGACGACCCGCGAGCGCACCTACATCGCCAAGAAGCTCATCGAGTCGTCCCTCGGCACCAGCCTGCCGTCGCACATGATGCCCACCGTCTTCGTCCCCGTCAAGCACCTGCCCGTCACGCCCTCCCTCAAGGTGAACCGCCGCAAGCTGCAGAAGATGGTCGGCTGGCTGTCCCAGGACCAGCTCGTGGCCCTGTCGGCCGTCGCCTCGCCCGACGAGATCCGCTCCGTCGGCATCAAGCCCCTGCCGCTGACCAAGGTCGAGGAGCGCATGCGGTCCGTCTGGGCGTCCGTCTTGGGGGTCGAGGCCGAGGCCATCCACGGCAACCAGAGCTTCGTCATGCTCGGCGGCCGGAGCTACCTCGCCGGCCGGCTCGTCGTCGCGTGCCGGAAAAGGGGGCTCATCATCGCCCTGCCCGACGTGCTCCGCGGTGCCAGCCTCACGGAGCTCTGCCAGGGCATCACGCTCAGCTCGGATTACGCCTTAGAGGCGGCGGCGGAGCTGTCCACCGAGACGTCTGCCGCTCCGTCGTCGGCATCAGGGGCATCGGCACCGGCATCGGCACCGGCATCCGCGTCGTCACCGGAGATGCCGTTCGAGGAGCACTTCGTCCGCGACGTCATCGCCCCGAAGCTAAAGGTCGCCCGGGAGGCCATATGCGACGTTGCCGAGGCCTCGGCCACCCAGCTCAGGTTCCTCGAGACGGGCCTGCTGAAGGGCAACGCGAGCCTCACCTACTTCACCTTTAGTTTCACCGGTGCCGTCCAGACCAAGAAGCTCGAGGCCGTGTGCCTCTGCCTGGCCAAGATCCATCCCATCCTGCGCACTGCCTTCGTCGTCCACGGGCGGAGGGTGTACCAGGCGGCGCTCAAGTCCTTCGTGCCCGAGTTCAAGCGCGTCGAGGTGCCGACCTGGCGCGTGTCGGCCATGACGGAGAAGCTCATCAAGAGGGACCAGACGGGCTCCTTCAACCTCGAGGTGCCCGCGACCAAGTTCTTCTTCGTCGACGCCGGGAAGCAGTCCAACCTCGTGCTGAGGCTGTCCGGTGCCCAGTACGACGACGCCTCCGTCTCCCTGTTGCTCCAGCATCTCCGGAGCATCTACGTCTCCCCGTCCTGCCCGCCGCGGAGGGCGACCTACTTTGACTTTGCCCGCTCGGCGACCAACAACAACACCATCAACATCAACAGCAACAGTAACACCACCACCACAACCACCACTGCCGCCGCCGCCGCAGGCAGCGCAAAGGACCACTGGGCCTCGGTGCTCGACGGGGCCAAGATGACCCGCGTCGTCGCCCACAGCAAGCCGCCGGCCATGAGCGCCAACGTCAAGACCATCTCCCAGCGCGTCTCCGTCATGTCCCTGGCCAACATCGGCATCTCCTTCGACACCGTCGTCAAGTCCGCCTGGGCCATGGTGCTCGGCAACCTCGCCGGCAGCGGCGACGTGCTCTTCGGCGAGGTCGTCGAGGGCCGCCATCTCCGGCTCCCCGACGGCTCCGACGTCTCCGGCACGCTCGGCCCCGTGTCCAACGCGATCCCCGTCCGGGTCCGGTTCGCCGACACGCTGAGCAGCCCGCTCGAGCTGCTCAAGCACGTCCACGGCCAGCGCGTCGCGAGCATCCCGTTCGAGAACATGGGCTGGCTCGACGTCGTCGAGAAGTGCACCAAGATGCCCTACTGGACGCGCTTCAGCACCGTCGTCGAGCACCGCCACCAGGACGCCGCCCGCGAGGCCGCCGCCGTCTTCAACCTCGGCGGCGCCGTCAAGTGCCGCTTCGCCGTCCATGAGGCCGCCAGCCGGGACGTCTACGACCTCCACGTCGTCTCGGCCCAGGAGACCGCCGCCGCCGGCGACATCTCGTTGACCTTTTGCGAGAACCGCATCCCCGCCATGTTCGCCGCCGACGCCCTCCGCGCCCTCTGCGCCAACATCGAGCTGCTCACCTCCGTCTCCATGCTGCACCCGCTGATCCCCTCGGCCGCCGACTACCGCGACGTGCCGCCGCAGATCCCCCTGCCGCGGCTCGAGATGGAGACGAAGCCCACCACCGCCGCCGGCGCCGCCATGTCCGGGACCCACCGCGCCGCCGTCCAGGCCGCCATCTCCCGGGTCTGGACGGCGGCCCTCGACCCGCGCTCCCTCGGCGTCCCCGAGGCCCAGCTGCACAACGCCGCCTTCTACGACCTCTGGGGCAGCATGGTGCCGGCCTTCCAGCTCGCCGAGATGCTGACGCAGGAGCTCCCGCGCCTCGGCCTGCCCGGCTCGCACCACCTGACCATCTCGATGGAGGAGGTCATGGCCCACCCGACCATGGCGGAGCAGTTCGAGCTGGCGGCTCGCAAGATGCGCGACGCCAGGCGGAGGACCATCGTCGAGGTCTTTTCGTCTTCGACGACGTCTTCGTCTTCGTCATCATCGTCATCGTCCAGGACGCATCCCTCGTGGGGCCGCCGCGGGCTGAAGATGCTCGTGAGTGGTGGTGGCAGTACGAGTACGAGTACCAGCGCCAGCGTCAACGCCAGCTCGTCGAGCTCCGTGGACGTCTACCGCGGTCCCTCCGCGCAGCAGCAGCAAGGAGGGGCGCCGTTCATGGACTCCATCGCCGAGGGCGCCATCAGCGGCGGCATACGTGCCGCGAGGCCGGCGTCACCCGTGGAGTTGGAGGGACCGCGGAGGCAGAGGCTGAGTCTCGCCGTCGAGCACGACGGGAGCAGCATGGAGAGCCTGACGACGGGGAGCAGCCGGACCGACGAGGAGGCTGACGACCGGCGGGCGAGCGTGCCGGGGAACGGAGAGAATCTGGAAGAGGAGGACGCGGACGTGGTGAGTCCGCTGAGCGCTACGACGACGACGGCCCCGACACCGGTGAAGGAGAGCCGGATCCGGAGGAAGGCCGGCAGCGTGCTGAGCCGCATCAGTCTCGTCAGCCCCGTGAGCTTATCCGGGTCCAAGTTGGGGCATCGTTGAAGGGTGTCGATGTGTGTCTATGGTGTTGTAAGAACAGTGTTGGATGGAGTATTGTATGTACGGCCTTTCAAGAGCGGTTTCCTATGTCAACAGCGAGCAGATTTCATGACATGATGATATCCAATAAAACGTAATCGTATTATCTCTTCAAACTGTCTAATAGACCAACATGGTGATCGTCTGACTTTGACGTGACGGTCCGACCGAACGAAGCCTTCAGAGTACTACGTCTTCTCCTTCAACCCGCTCGTCTTGTCCTCCCCGAGAACCGCCGTCTCGCTCGACAGGCTCTCCATCTCGACGTCGAACTGGGAGTAGTGACTCCGCTGTGCCCGGGACGCGCTCGCGTGGGCGCTCTGCTTCGCCCCCGAGCCCTCGGAGCCCATCAGCTTGGGCGCCATGGCCCGGAAGAACCTCCGCAGGGTCGGCATCGAGCCGCAGATGATGAACAGATTCACCTCGACGAAGCTGTCGGGGCACGTGGATAGTGTAAGTAAGGGATTCCAGTCACGGTGTTCTCCTGTCGACAGTCCATTACACTTACGACCAGACGTTCGCCGGAGCTGCGACCCACGGGATATCATTTGTCGAAAGCAGCGACTGCATATACACCAAGCGGACAACAGAAGTCGTGACAGTTCTGCCGAGGTAGGGATTCAGTCTCGTTCCGTCTAGTTGCTTCAAAAAGAAAAAGGGGGGGAGGGGGGGGGGGGCAAATACATGGACGCGATGCCAAACATCAGCACAGCCCCAACCTTGACCGCCGGCCGCATCTGTAGACGCAGGACCATGGGTATGGGTATCACGAAGAGGACAACATCGGACACGATGTTGGAGACGGCGATGGCCATGTACAGGACCGCCGAGTTGAGGCATTGCCCGGGGCTGTAGGGGTCCCAGTTGGTGCGGATCGGCTGGCAGTGGAAGAGGAGCAGCGAGGCGATGACGACGGTGTAGGCGGCCACCATGGCGATGGCCAGCAGGATCGCCCGTCGGTACCATCTCTGCGGGGAGATGTTGAGGTATGCCGTCAGCAGCGACGTCTTTGTGAGGCCGTTGCAGGCGATGAAAACGGGCGCCACGATGTAGGAGCTCTGGGTGGAGGAGAAGTGTGAGCGAGGTCTGAGAGTCTAAGTTGAGCAGAGGGGGGAACACGAACCAGCATGTGCTTCTCGTATATCTGTATCGACATCTCGAACGCGTGGTGACTGAGCCCGCCGATCGATACGGACCCTTACGACGGTCAGCGACTGCGCCTGGAATGCCATTGGGGCAGGTCTTTACATGTTTGCACCGATTGCATGACGATGGATGCAAGCTGGAAAAGAAGGAGCCAGTGAGTCTTCGAAGACGGCGTGGTATCAGAGATTAGTCCTACTCACCCAAGCAAAGAGTATCAAAACTCCAGGCCGCCAACGTCAGTCTCGATCTAAGCACGAAAGGGGGGACATCAGGGGAAGGGAAGGGGCTCTTACAGTCGTCGATCTTGGGGCCGTCAGAGAGGAAGAACTTGGTGTAAAACCGCTGGACCAAGGTCAGGAGGGCCAACGGACCCAGGACCCCGAACACGAGATAGTGCTCGAGCACCTTTTGCTGCTGCGGATGCTCAAAGTCGACCCGGTAGCCCGCCGGGGCCGCGATGAAGGTCGTCACGCCATTCGTCACCGGGAACTCGGCCATCGGGACGGGGCCAGGCGCGAGGCAGATGCTTCAAGAGAAAAGGAAACGAAAAAGAGTGAGAGCTGAAGGGACCTGGGGAGAGCGAGAGGAATCGGAAGTGAGCTCGCGCATATAACGCGAAGAAAAGCCGTTGCGGTTCCCAATGCATTTATCCATAACCACCAGGTTTCTCTCTTTGTCGACAACTCTTGGGCGGAGTGTTCCGGTCCGTTGGATGAAGTGAAATCACGTCTCCCATGATTTCTCGGAAAGGATACCGAGGGCCAAGAAACTGAGCTATCACGTCGCCACTTTTCCAGTTTCCAGTTCCAACAACCAACCGTCAACGCGAAGCATGAGGCATCCACGGAAGACCCTCACACTCCAGGTCGACAAGATCCTATACCCTGGTGCGTATGCCTGTGCCTGTGCCTGTGCCTGTTCTTGGCTTTCAAGGGACCGCAGGACCAGGAAATCTACATCCCGTGCCGTTGTAAATACTTTCAAATCTGAAGACTCATGTAGTGCCTGTGGGCGGCTTATACCCATGCTTCGCTTGAAGCGGCTTCCATAGAAAAGATTCCAGAGCCTCTCCATCTACCTGCAAGGCGCCAACGGTTTGATTAATCACAATCCAAGGGCATGCAAAGAACTCCACCGCCGTCTCGGCTCTCGCGAGTTCCTGCGTTGTCCATATTCCACGCATCAAGCCAACAGAGTTAATAAAAAGACCCCCGGAGAGAGGCCAAATCGACATGGCACGGAGATCGAGACCAAAAGAAGAAAAAGCGGCCTTCCATCTTTTTGGAACGGGAGAGCTGACAAGCAAACGTTACCCTAACGTAACGTAAGGGATAAAAGTCTTGACGTTCACATACTTCCCCTCCTCCCTCTCCCACTCCTCTCTGTCTGAAACTCACAGATAATCCAGTTTCCCGGATATCCTGCAAACCCACTCACTGTCCACTACGTTCCCGCGTCAGGCCACTTACCACTTCAACTCAAGTTCTCGACACCTCTCCCGCCCGGGATTCCAAGTAGAACATGGTCCGCCTCGCCGTCCCCTTCGCCATCGCGGCCACGCTGCTCGCCGGCGGCATGGCCTCCTGCACCAACAACGGCCAGGCCCAGATGGTCACCTACGTCAAGCGAGCCGCTAACGTCACCCGGGACCAGTTCTGGGACTACTGGCAGACCGAACACGCGCCCAAGGTCGCGCCCTTGGCTGTCCACTTCAACATCACGCGCTACCAGCAGGTACGTTAGACGGACTTCCTCAGGCAGATTTGTCGTCGTATTCCTGTGAATGGGCTGACAGTCTCGCCTCAGATCCAAGTCGGAGGCCAGATCCTCCCTACGGCAGCGGGTTCAACCGAGCCCGCCGCCACCGAGCCGGTGGAGTTTGACGGCATCGCCATGTTCCTTTACAAGTCGGACGAGGTGCTCGCGGCCATGCTCGCCCACCCGTACTACCTCGAGGTGGTCGAGCCCGACGAGCACGTCTTCATCGACAAGGCAGCCTTCGGCGCCGGCATGGTCGCCACCTTTGTCGGCACCGACATCGAGATCGTGGACGGGAGAAAGGACGTCTGGATTGGTAATCGGGCGACTAGGGAGAAGTACGACAAGGTCTTTCAGTCTTACTTGTAGAGGGACGCAGTGCTGCTCTGACGAAGAAAAAAGAAAAAAAAGGGGGGGGGGAGAGGAGCGTCTGGCTCAGATCGGCCTGATAGCTTTGACAAGACCATCTGGAACGACAGGCTGAAATTACCAAGTCCGTTGACCGCCGTATTTTGTGGGAATCTGTAGAGCATACAGATCTGCTCCATCTTTTCCGTCATCAAAGCCAAGTTAGAGTGTCTCTGGGACCTCTGTGATTTGTGCACGAGTCTTGAAAAACGTATTTGGCCGCCCTGGCAACTCTCCGTCGCAAGAGGCCCCCAGCCCACACAATGATTTTGAGCCTCTCGGGATCAAGAACGTGAACGGGAGGAAGAAGGACAAGTGAAAAAAGTATCAATCGGTCGTTGGACCTTCAGGAGATCACCAAGAAGGTGACTGGTCGTATGCGGTTGGATGAACCCCCGCAAACTCCGTACCAGGGCCCCCGGGGGAATGGGTCCCGGGAGTGGGTCCCGGGAGCGGAGGCGGCATCCCTGCTCCGCGGAAGGTTACATTATCCCATCAGGTCTTTTGCGTACTCGTACGATGGGCAGATGATTACAAGTTATGACACTTTCAAGTCCATACCAAGGGCTTCTGGCTCTGAGTGCCACTGCCATTGCGCCTTTGGACTCCTTCTTTCAGTCAGGTTGCTTAATTCAAGTTACCATCCGGAAGATGGAAACTGATGCCAACGTACCAAGAAGGCCGGATCGCGGATACATCCGTCGAGTTGGTGCAACCCCTAAGAATTGTTTCAGGCACTACCCGAGATCATTTGCTAGTCGGAGGGGTGATGGAGGACTTCACAACTCTCGTTGGTCCTGGGAATGTGGTCTGCGTGAACTCCCTGTCGACGGCGTCATGTTGGAACAGGGGGCAGGTTGAGTGTAGAAATATGGGGTCTTACCAGACTATGAAATACGACCACTCCCTGAATGGCTTCTTCTGAATCACAAACCGTCATAGGATCGGCTAATGGATGGGACTTTGGAGGTTGAAGCCGTCAGGTTGGTTTGCACAACCAGTTGCTGTTGGAAAATGGCGACGACAAAAACGAGTGCTTCGACAAACCAACTATGCTACGAATACATACATTTCGGTGAGATAAACAATGCAAAATAGCTCACTTTTGACATGTCGGGCGCAAAAATCACATAAGACTCCTTCCAGTCCAAGGATGATGTCCAACAATTGCATGACATGACGGTCTACGTGCTCGTTATTGGTCCGGTAATGAGACCGGGTCAGGACCCTTGCTCCAGTTCCCTGTCCTGACGGAATGGCTGTTGGTTCTATGTTGCGAAAAGAAAACATTGGATACATATGCAGGGTGATGGGAGAAGACGCGTACTTGTAGTCCGAAGAGAGATTGGGGGACCGGTTGGCCGGAATATTACATCACACATCACACCACTTTCCTCTAGCCGTGGCAATGTCAAGGGGCCTAGATCCACCTCCGCTCGTATAGCACCGGCAAATTAAAGACGCTCCAGTGAGCGATGTTGATACCAGGGAGGTAGAGATGCGGCTGTTACCGTCCGCTGCCGGTGCTCGCAGAGACTCTGCAGAAACCCTGTCCTGACTCCTGAGCACGCAGCCAGTCGTCTCCAACGAGGTGGATATTTCGCTATTTCTGTAATACGTTCTGGTAAGAGAGAAAGACCGAGTCATGATCCCGGCAAAAGCACTCCGTCTTGGTAAGGATCGAACGATTAGGGAAATCTCGGGGAAGTTGAAAAGGCCATAAGCCTGCTGGAGCATGGATCTAGGCGACCCTACCCAAAGAAACGTGTTAACTATCCTATTACAACTTCACTTTTGACAACAAAATCGAGAAGTCATGGCGATCTCAATCAGTTCTTCGGTCCGTGGTCCTATATCCTTCTCACATCGTTCGGTTCCAGAGAGCCAAACCTGCAAGCCGCCAGATGCTCATCACAAAAGTCCTCACAGGATGCCCGCCACGGACTGAACGACCGGGTACTTGGGAAACGCAGGTCCGTAAACCTAACGCGTTGGTACAGATACTGGTTAGCAAAGAGGATCAAAAGCGGCCAGGGGAGCGGAAATATCCAGTGCCAGAGTCAAATACGTACCGACTGACAGCGAGAGTTGTACTCCCCCCTCGATCCGGGAATGGCAGACAGCTCGTCGCCAGGGACGCCGAGTTTGACCAAAGCGCCGGACTCTGGCGAGGCCTTGGCCCATCCCGCAGGCCCGGCGGCCGGGTCCTTGATCCAGCCGACGAACCAGTCATGAATGGAATCGGCCAGGGCCTGCTGCGCCTCGGTGACGTCGGCGAGGGAAGCGAAGCACTCGTTGCCGCCGTGGAAGAAGGGCACCTCGGTCCCGTGCGTGGGCGCCGTGCCGGGGACCCCGACGACATTGTCGTACGCGCCGAAGAAGCGGTATACCCAGGTGTCCTGCACGGCGCTGCGCAGGTCCAGGAGGTAGTCGACGGCGCAGTTGAACCGGGCGTCGCCGTACTGGGCGCCGCTCCGGAGGGGCTCGGACCCGAAGTCGGAGGCGTTGTACGCCTCCAGCAGGACGTCGTCCTCGATGTGCGCGCTGTCAGCGTTGAAAGTGTTGATCCACGAGCCGAAGTCGCCGTTCTCGGCGCCGTACACGAGGCTGAAGATGGTGCCCTCGCCGTCCGAGGTGCCGGTCAGCAGCGGTACGTGGGAGGCATACTGCCCGGCGGCGAGGCGCGCGGCGTAGTCGGCGTGCCGCGTGATGTTGTCGATGACGGGCGTGAACCAGGTGTTGGAGGTGGAGTTGAAGTTGGCCGTCTGGAACGCGTACACGTCCACCTCGCGGAGACAGTCCAACTGGCCGCCCTCGCCGGCCTGGGGGCATCCGACCTCGGCGGCGACGGCGTCGAGGGCCTCGTTGACGGGCGCGAAGGCCGGGCCGGACATGGCGTTGGCACTCATCTGCACCGCGCCCTTGAGCCACGAGTCCGGGTGGTTCCAGAGGTAGTGGTCCACGTGCACGCCGCCGGACGAATGGCCGCCGAACACGACGTGCTCCGGGTCGCCCCCGAACGCGTGGATGTTCTCGCGGACCCAGTCGAGGGCCTTTTCGACGTCCAGGATGCCGAAGTTCTGCGACCCTCCCGCGCCGCCCGCCTCCTTGGCCAGCTCCGCTGAGTAGGGAGACGCGAAGACGCTCTCGCGAGTGTTGAAGTTGACGTAGACGACACCCTTGCGGGCGAAGTTGGCGCCCTGGATCTGCGGGTTGCTGTTGGACCCCGTGACCATTGCACCGCCGTACATGTAGACGAAGACGGGCAGGTTCTCCCCGGCCGAGGGCGCCCAGATGTTGAGGTTCAGGCAGTCCTCGCCCTGCTGGCTGAAGAGGTCGCCCGAGATGGCCTGGGGGCACGTCGGGCCGTAGGACGTCGCGGCGAACGTCCGGTTCGACCTTGGGAGGTCCTGCGGCGCCCGCCACCGGTTCTCGCCGCCCGTCGTGCCGGCGAAGGGCACGCCCAGGAAGACGGAGTTGCAGCTGGCATCACGGAACCCTCTGATGGTTCCTTGGGGGAGGACGGCGCTCGGGACTGCTGCCCGCGTCGAGTTGCTGCTGCTGCTGCTGCTGCTGCATGAACTTGCGGCCGCCACCATAGGGGACAAGCAGGCCGCGGCCAGGGCGATGCCTGCTGCAGTCGGAAACATGTTAACGATGCCCATGATGTACCCCGTTGAGAACCTTGGATGAGATGCAGAAAAATGAAGATTCAGCTGAGAGGGAAACCCCCCCCAAGGTTAACGGACAGAGGATACCCCCTTTCTTCAAAGTGGAGTGTCTTTGCAAAATACGACCTCAAGCCCCCGTCCGCCCCATATCGCGCCCCCCGCTGAAGACCGCGTTCTTATCGCACAGGGCAACTGATCATCACGAATGCGACGTGACGGTAGATCGTTCCCCCGCAATGGAGTTATGCTTATTCGAAGTTGTCACTGACACAGTGACTTGTTGGTAAGAACTGGCTCATCCCAGATACTCGATGTCTGTGGCGAGGATCACAGGAGGGAAGGTGTTGCCGTCAAAGTGTCTTGTTCATGATGGACGAGAAACCCTAGATCCGCCTTGGAGCCCTGCCCACCCAAGCGAGATTGTCTTGACTTGACGATTTCTAGGTGGTTTGGACCCCTACCCCATGAAAAACGTTGCCGTTGTCAATTGGTTGATGTCACGTTTCAGTTCTCTTTCAAGTAGCATGCCTAGGAAAAGAACAGGCTGGTGTAAAGAGGTTACAAAACGATGAACAGGACAAAAGAGGTATGAGACAGGGCCATATTTAGAACTTTCAAAGCAACTAGAAGCCACCCGTGGCCAGCCTCAACAAGCTAATAACCATAGCAAGCAAACAACAGTGTTGTAATAATGCGTATCATCAAGCTCGGTTGTCCTGAAGGTGGGGAGTTTGAGGAAATAGTGCTTTCTCATTACAGTAGCAGCCACCTCCCATCAGCAATTAAAATAGAGACTTACACCAGCGTTCCATTCAACTACAATGGCTGATGCAGTTACAGCAGCTTATTGCATATAACGTCCCTCGTTAGATGGGTATGCTGTATCCGTACTTCCATTGTGCCAATGCCGAGTTGGACCCACCTGGTGACCAGTGTGCACGGACCGCTCATGGAGGGAGTCGGCCCCCGCAGGCTGCTACCGTAACCAGCCTCTCCTTTACAGAACAGAGCTCTGAGTCCCTGAAAACCAAACAACACCGCCAACTACGGTTCGGAGGCAACATATCAGATGGCTGCATTCGCCCGCAAGATCAACAAGTGGCTTCATTCATCATCAAGCGTCCGAATCCAGATTCTCTCGGACCTACATCTTGAAGTCGGCCAGCAGTACTCGTCATATTCGTTTCCCGCATCTGCACCACTTCTCCTCTTGGGTGGCGATGTTGGGCGGCTGGTGGACTACGACGGATACCTGAAGTTCCTCGAGGCGCAAACCTGTCGGTATGAGAAGGTGTTCCTGGTGCTTGGGAATCACGAGTTCTACGGTTTGGACTACGACTCTGGAATCAAGGAGGCGCGCCGTCTCTCGGAGGAACCTTCGCTTGCCCAGCGGCTCGTCCTCCTCCACAAAACCCGATGGGACGATCCCGAGTCTTCGTTGACGATCCTTGGCTGCACGCTCTGGTCGGCGGTTCCCGAGTCATCACGACCTATCGTTGAGTCCAAGGTCAACGATTTCAAAAAGATCCAAGACTGGAGCGTTCTAAAGCACAATCAAATCCACGCCCAGGAAACCGCCTGGCTCCGTCAGCAGGCTGCGCAGATGCCATCGCAGGCCAACAACCAGGCGAGACGGCTCCTTGTTGCGACACACCATGCACCCTGCATCGAGGGCACCTCTCGGCCGGAACACTCCAGCAACCCTTGGACCCCTGCGTTTGCGACTAATTTGTTGGATCAAGAAGAATGGACAGGCGTCAGGGTGTGGGCGTTTGGTCACACTCACTATTCCGCGGATTTCATACAGAACGGCATCAGGCTCGTCGCCAATCAGCGAGGTTATGTACTCCCAGGCAGCATCCTTGTCCAGAGTACCAGAGGCAATACGGGCAAGCGGAATGGCCAAGAATTCGACGATGCTTTCACAATAAAAGTGTAGAATCTGAGCCTGGTTGCTTCATAACTACGAGTGGGGTTCAGGCGGGAGGAAGAATTTAGTCACATCATGCCACAACGGTCCGATTTCCTTCGCCCGGTTTCAATATGGTATTTATTTATCCTTGTTGGTAAATGGTTCTGAACGAATTCGTCAACAGTGGGTGTACTGGCACTCTTGCACCAACCCAACTGCCCGTGGTTAACAAAATGCGGACTCCTGCTTGCCCCTTACTTGTTTCCCCCAGCCCAGGTGCTATTGTTGTCTTTGTCGTCTTGCTGTGATGGCTTGTCCACCACATAGCCTCCTCAACTACCTTAGGTACTCACCCTACCTACCCAAGGTACCTAAGGTACCTGGGGATATCTGGGGCATCCAGATAGCGCGCTAAAATTAGCACGCCGGGTAAGTTGTGGGTCACTATGGACGCATGTTATTGGCTTTGCGGCTGGAATAGCGGGCCGAGCGCGGCCTCCACTTAGATCACAGCGTCCCGTCTCCTCCTGCTCACCCAACACTTCCCCTATTTCTCTACCGTCACTCTTGTTGTAGCGCTTCGACAGACCGCGAAGCATTTCAACGAGACATTGTGGCAATGGACTTGACACCTACCAAGATTGCTGTTGTTGTTCTGAAACACCATGGCGTTCCAACGTGCATTGCGGGAGAGCTGGTCCTGAACTATTACAATGTTCCCCGCGTTTGCCATGTAAGTTAGTGGGGGTGGTCGTTGCATGATTGTGCCGCCCATGACTGACTAGGTGCAGGATATCGAGATATGTGTCCCGGAGTTATGCTCCCCGGTCGCACCCGGCATTTTGTGCTCTACGGGGCTTTTTGAACCGGTCAGCCTGGAAAACGACTTCAACAACTACACCGAATACAGGCGTGGTTTTCCTAGCGTCAGGACGACAGGCTGGGCCTACCCGCCACAGACTCTCGTTATCTTTCCCGCGACCCTGTTCGGCCTGAGTCCTATAGAGGACGCCCTGGTGCCTCCTTTCGTGGCGACCAAGGTCTTTCTCAGCAAGGAGATCACAGATTTGGCCCGGCAAGATATTTCCGAGCTGCCGCTCCCTCGTCTTGCACCGCTCATCAAGGGGCTGGCCAAGAGGTTCCTGGATGCGAGAGATGATGTGGCTATGATCGCGGTGGAACAGCTCGTCGACGGCATGAACCTGGACGAGTCCTGGGCCAAGACCAACCTCGAGGGCTCCGATGCTGATGTTGTGGCACTCGTCATGGACCAGATCCGTAACAAAGACTTGAGGATAGACGACTTCTCCGAAAACAAGATCAGCTGCTTCATCGGCAGCGAAGAGGAGGCGGAGAACGTTCGGCGGATTCCCGGTTTTGCATGAGCTATTTTTAGTCACATCAATCAGAACCGAGCACACGAGTATGGCCAACACCTACATCTACGTCGGTGGAGAGCGCGCGCGCGCGCGCGCGTGTGTGTGTGTGTCAAGGGTAGCAAGCGCTTATTGTGATGATGGCCGCCGGGAACCCTCTTTTTTATCCAAAGGCCCCCGGCTCTGCAGCCCCTCCCACGCCAGCCTAAGCGCCGAGGCGATTTTGCCCCTCTAACCACTTCAATCGCCGTTGTTGAACCCGACGAGTTTGGTTCGATGAGCCCCCTCTCAAATACATGGCTTCTGCCACGCAGTTTCTGACCATCTCGCCAAACCAGTATTGTACCCAACATCGGCCCTACTTATCTGTCAACTCCCCAAAGACAGATAGACCCACAAGCCCGGCATGATCCAAGGACGCTTGAACGATGCTGCCATCACACTACACCGGGTATTACGCCAAGAGGGTATAAGCTTTGGCATCTTCGGCGGCTATGCCATCGGCGCCATTGGAGGCGTCCGCGAAAGCAAAGACATTGACTGTTTGGCATCCGTATCAAAGGACCAGATCATCCGCGTCTTGAACTCCAGAGAGGGGTTTCAAGCAATCCCGCAGAGCCGGCAGGACTATGTGGCCTTCCTCTGGTCAGACCATGCTGATAGAAGGAACGCGGTGTTGGTGGAGATATTCTGTGAAAAGTTCCCAGGTAAGAGTGCCCGTCCCATCCATCATCATATTTGTCAATGGGCACAATGCTGACGACGCAGGCGCCCAATTTTCCATGGAGAACGTCCCGTGCCGGCCCATCTCCATCCAGGGCATCTCTTTCGGTCCGGGAACCTCTTCGTTCCTTGATCCTTTCTATTTGTTCAAGGGAAAGCTACGAGCCGCTGCAACGCGCGCCAAGTTCCACGATTCAGCAGACCTGAGAATGTTGGCGAGCAGGCACGCGCAAGTCATCAGGCCGCGCGCCGACGAACTCAACCCTGAGTATGTAGGACTTGCCATCAAGCGCTACCCTGAACTGGGGAGGCTCTTTGAACAACTCGGGGTGGACATAGAACGGGCAGAGCGAACGGCCAGCGATCTCGACTTACGTCGGCTCCCTCCCCCAGCGGTGGGAGATGTGCAGCGTGGTCTCCTCGCATAGCATCTAGAAGCAACAGGGGCCTGGTGGAGTCTTCGCTTCACTGTCATACTCGAAATAGACTCGAGTCCGACTCCAATTAGCATACGCACGACGATCACGACGGCCTGCAAATACGGCCCCTGCAAGGACCTATTCGGGAACAGCACCCCAGGCCGGATCTGGTTCAAATGCACCACCTGCGACGGGAAGGGAAAGGTCTGGTCGCACAACGGCTGCGGGAGCTGCTACGGTGACGGTTACTTTTCCAACGACATGGGCAACCTGCGGTACCGCTGCCCAAAGAAATGCCCGGTCGACTTTACAAAGACTTGCCCTCAGTGCAACGGAAATTGCGGCGTGATGGATAAATGCCCATGCAAAGGAGGTTTTTAACAAGCGGGCCCCTCATCCGTCAAGAGATTCGTGGACTCGACGCCCAGACATGGCATAGCTAGATAATGGAGGGTGGAATTTATTACAATCATTTGTATTTACCCCATTCAAGATGGATTTTGAGTTCGCGGCTTCTTGTTGCATTCCAGGAAACCATCGAATTCACTCGGAGCCTGGGTAGTCGATACCTCTGGATATACATCATCCAGATGGGACCGAATCGCGAAGGAGACTGGCTGGAGCAGTCCCCTCGTGGATGTAGGACGTATATGTCAACTGCGCCATCTATCTTGCTCTGCATTGAGGGCAATGCCCGGAGCAAAGCAACTCTAATGGGCCGCCGGAAGCAAGGTTCTTAGGGCCCCCATCGAGCTTAACACGCAGCATCTCTTCGACGAAGAAATGCCCTCTTCGATCGCCGTCGACTTTGTCGTTCCGACAAGCTACTACTAAAACGCGCTGTACAAGCTACCCCTTGGATCCCGCGCGTGGGCTCTACAAGAGAGGCTTCTGGCGTTGCGCGTCATGGCATTTGGCGTCAGGGGGTTTCGCAGAGTACGAGAGCTGTCCCAATATTTGATATTCTATTCCTGCTCTGACGTCGTGTCCATTCGCTGATGTGCCTGATGGAACGTGTTGAGGCGGCCTCTTTACACCTCCATCCATGAGGGACTGAATATCTTGGTCCTCATGCACTCGTTCGAGGTCAAGGCAATGGCTGACCGTAACCTCATATGGTTCGCCTCAGCAACGTGAACGCAGCGCATCCCTTTCCAAAACCGACTCATTCACCCTTTGGCGATCTTGTGTGCCCTTTCGTTTCTGGCAGCATCTGGGAACGGCCAGTACCCTCTTTCCAGTGTATTCCGACGCATCGACCGAGAATGGCAAGTATGTATTCGCGTACTCGGCATCATCATTGTCCGTCTCAATGATGTTGATTTGCAGCACTTCCGGATCGACATCGTCATCGGAAACTAGATGATCGAACGTCACACCATAGTAGTCAATTTCCCTAATTTGGAGAGACGAGTCTGTCAGCGTCAAGCAATCCAGTCAAGAGATTCGGTCTTACTCTAGTATCTTTTCATCTAGTTTGACCCATCCCATGTACTCGTCCCGCACGGCCATATCGCCAGGGATGTCAGGACGGACGTCTGTCCCAAAAATGTGCCGGAACGTCAGCGCTGCAAGCGCTGCACCGGCTGCCTGAGGAAACGGCCGTGAAACTAGACTAGTTTTCCATACCATGGACGGGAAAAGCTTTTGGATCGATTCTAGCGGACCTTCGATCTGGACTCTGAGGGGCGACTCGATTCGCGGCGGATGCAGACGGCTAGCAGGGGTTCTGATGCAGGGTGGGATGTAGAGCTCGAGCGCCATGACCACACGTTTGTATCGGTTGACCGTCTGGAATCTTGGTATACGCGACATGGGGAAGTCCACCATTGCGAAGGCTAGGAGGATGGTCTTATACTCCAATTTGTAGGCATATGGCTGATTTAATTCGACCTTCCTCAGCACATGCGACCCACACCCACACACAAACAGAGAGAGATGGTTTGCCTTGCCTAATCCTAATCGATATCCTTGATCTGCGAGATGCGTAACAAGTCACTAAATTCTGCATATACATACATGGTGTTTATTTTGGCCCTCCGCGCTGATTGGGCATTACCGACATTTGGATGGGGCTTCGGCATAAGTATTGGGAACGCCATGGCCGTGGCTCTGCCGGAGAAGCAGCCTTTGATTACGGGCCAAGTACGCCCGCGGGCGAGGCGTTGTTGAGGGCGCGTTTTATGATATTCAACATGCAGACACGTAGCCTACCTTGGGGGCGTCCACTGGCGCCGCCCAGAGTGAGGCTGCCAAATATGTCATGCGGGACAAGTGCGATGCATTTGACCAAAAATCGATGTAACTGTTGGTCGAGACTTAGCAGCCGCAGTCAAACATCAGTGCATCCACAGACTGCTCCGACTCCGGCGCCGGTCTGGTGGATCTGTTATCGGAGAGTGGGTCACGGGACCGGGCCCTCCGACTCGGCGAGGCGGGAACCCGCGGCCCCAGCGTGACAGGCCGGAAGGGGGAAGGAAAAGAGAAGATGAGGGGGTTATTTCTCTATCCAACGAGAGCAATTGCGATTGGCTCATTCGTTTTGGAATTTGGGCCAGAACCCCCACGACAGCAGCAGCAAAGACGATGACTTCCTGAGCGGACATTGCGCTGGCGTTGCGAGTGCACACATCTCGGTCCCCGCTCCAAGCCCCGTCCCTACTGTCTACTGATCGTTACATGAATTACAATGTGCTGTAATCAGACATTACCGTCGATAAATTAAGATGCAGGGTGTCAAACATCCCTTCTCTCTACAGAAAGCAACAGGTGACATTTGGCCGATGAAGCGTGGAGTGGGAACCCCCCCAACCTCCTCCCATTCGAGGTCGTTGATGTCGAGTGTGGCCAAAATGCGTACAACACCACTTAGGACACTTCATCGCATTCACCTTGGCCGGCGGAGTAAGCCCCATGCCGATCGCCCGCGGTGACTCAATCGGCCGGTGAGCATTATCTGGCCTTCCCCCGAAATGATGGGTCGGTCAGCATTGTGCGGGGTGCTGGGGAGTGCAGCCGGATCCATCTCGCATTCCCGGGGATCAAAGGCGCGCCAGACAAAACCTCCCTCCCCTCTTCCTCACCCCCGGTCACACCTCGAACCTCGAATCTCGAACTGCAAACTTCACCTCCCTGAACAGACATAGACTGCCACCGTGTCCTCCGGGCCAGCCAGTAGAACCTCGCATTCAACACCTTCATAAAGCAAACCCACTTGTTCAGTGTCGTTATATATATAATCGCATTCTCTCTCTCGCCTTGCTTCAGCGGTCAATTACCCTTCGGTTCCTACTTACTGCACTATCACACTTCTCCTCTCATCTCTCCTAAAACCGATATACATCATGGCATCATCCACCCTCGATGCGGTCCTCGAGAAGTACACCGCCGCCGGCGACGACACCAAAGACAAGGTCCTCGGCGCCGCCTTCATCGTCGTGAACAAAGATGGTACGCAGCATCGTCGTCCCAGGCCGCCCATGCCTCCGTTCCGTGCCCAAGTTTTCTGACCCAAAAGCAGGAATCCTGTACAGCGGCTCAGCAGGCCGCATCGACTTCGCCGCCGACGCGCGCTCCTGGGACATCGACACCTTCACCTACGTCGCCTCCATGACCAAGCTCATCACCTCCACTGCCGTCATGCAGCTCGTCGAACGGGGCCTTGTCGGCCTCGACGACGATATGCGGGCCGTGGTACCCCAGCTCGCACGCATGCAGATCCTCCGCGGCTTCGACGGGAACGAGCAGCCGATCCTCGAAGACAACACTACGCCCATCACGCTGAGGTAGGTCGAACGAGGATGACGCCCCAACGCCGTTCGTTCCCACATCCACACATCTCTACTGACACCCCCTGTGAAGGATGTTGCTCACGCACACGGTCGGTCTGGGCTACGACGTCGCCGACCCGGACCTCATGAAGTGGCATAAGGCCGTCGGCCGCATCGCGACGAACCTCGACGCCAACCTCGACGGTTTCACCACGCCCTTCAAGTTCACCCCCGGCGAGGGATGGTACTATGGTACGGCCATCGATTGGGCGGGCCAGGCACTCGAGCGCATCACCGGCAAGAGGCTGGGCGCTTACCTCTCGGAGAACATCTTCGCGCCCTGCGGCATGCGGGATACGGGGTTCTGGCCCAAGAAGCTGCCCCACGTCGCCGAGCGGACGGCGGCGTGGCAGCACCGCGGCGGCGACGGATCGTCCCTGGCCCCCGGCCCGGGTCCGCGCAACGTCGCCGAGGACGCCATCGATAGCGGCGGCGCGGGGCTGTGGACCACCGCCCAGGACTACGGCGCGTTCCTGCAGGCGCTCCTGAGCGGCGCCCTCGTCAGCAAGGAGACGTTGGGGGAGATGGCGGTGCCCCAGCTGGATGAGAAGCAGGCCAGGATGCTCAAGGAGATCGCGGACTTATGGGGGTCTCTCGCGGTGGAGTTCTCGTCGGACATGGAGCTCAATCACAGCCTGGCCGGGTGCGTCAACATGAGCGACGCGCCGGGGAAGCGAAAGAAGGGCAGCCTGCAGTGGAGCGGCATGTGCAACAGCCACTGGTGGATGGACCACGAGACGGGCGTCGCGGGCGCGTTGATCGTGCAGTCTATCCCGCATGGCGACCCGGTTGTAAGCAGGCTGTATGATGAGCTGGAAAGGGCCGTGTACGGGGAGCTCCTCAGCCAGTAGAGGAGTAAGCATGTTTAGAGCAGAAAATTGCATAGAACGAACGGGCATGCATAGAGTGGTCATGCACCACGGGGAAAACCCGTGGCGTGGGCAGAAGGAAAAAAGCTCTCATGCAGACTCGTCTGGCATCTCCATGGACTCGAGCACATTCATCAGAACCTTGCGGCACTGTCTTCGGTAGTGATACGCCATGAGCTGGTTCCGCGTTGCCGCGGCCTCGTCCATCTCGAACTCGGACTGGTCCAGCCGCTCGAGTTCCTGAAGGACCTTATTTTGGATGACGGCGACGGTCTGGAACAGAACCGGCTGGAACGCCGCGGTGACATCACCCGTTAACACCCTTCGCAGCCGCTCCAGGTCTGTATCAGGGCCGGCGCCCTCGGGGACAGGTAGCAATTCCTCGCGCTGTTCGGGGGTCGTCTGCGCCAGGACTAGCTCCCAGACCATGGTGTCCTGAACATGGCGAAAGGGGGGCAAGACCTTGGTCCCGTCAACATCGGAGAGCAGGCGCACAGATCTTGCCGCCACAGAGCTCGGATCGGCGACAGGCCGGAGGGAGATGAGGTAGTCTCTGGGTTTGGCGGCGGCGCCTGCGCTCTCTTCGGCGGCGGGCTTCGCGCCCCCCCGCCTCTGGACGTGGACGTAGTCGTTGTGCAGGTGGGCCGACTCGGGGATGCAGAAGCCGTAGGCGAGCATCAGCTCGGCGTTGGTCTTGGTGGTGCCGTAGTTGTTGAAGACCTGAGCGCCGGGCACGTAGGGATGCAGTGTGCGCAAGGTGCACTTGTTCGTATCGGCGTCGGCGTCCCAGGCAATAGCGGCCATGGGCGCGTGGTTGCCAACGTCGAAGAGGGGCAGTAGCAGGGAGAAGTCGTCGATGGCGCACCCCTCAGGCAGCGAGAGGGTTGGCTGGCGGGCGGCGGGGATGACGAGGGATGGGCGGAAGCTGCGGCTGGTGAAGATGCAGTAGGCCCAGTTGTAGAGGAGGCGTGTGTAGTCGTGGCGGGCGGGGTCGTCGGCGAAGGAGGCGATGGCGTGTTTGAACTCGGCCTTCAGACGGGACTTGATCTCGGCGACGGCGACGTGGACGTTGGTGTCCTCGAGCAGCTCGAGGTCGTCGGCGGGCCAGAGCGGCGGCAAGATCCAGGACTGGAGGTGGTGCGGCTGTGGCAGGGTCTTGATGTAGGGGTACCAGAAGGATTCCTTGCCGAGCAGGTACTGGTGGATAAGGAAGAAGCGGCCGATGACGTGAGGCGGGACGGAGGCGAGGAACGAGGGGGGGAAGGGGCTGGACGAAGGAGCGGCGCCTTCGTGATGGAAGCCTGGGCTGGGCGTGGAGGCGGCGTTGAGGTAAGACAGCGTCAGGCCCAAGGGGCAGGTGACAATGGTCTCGCCCGGGTCGACGCCGGCGCCTTCGGGGGAGACACGGAACGAGTTGCCGGTGTTGGGGTCGTTGTAGACCTCGACCGACGGGTGGAGGGCGGCTCCGTGGCTTTTGGCCCAGCCGACTAGGTCTTCCATGGTTTGGGATGGAATGACGGCGCCTGAGCGAGGAGTGAAACAGATGGCTGCGTCGTGAATGCGAGCGAAGGTGAGCCTAGATGCGCCTAGATGTCCGTCTTGTCTACGCAGAGGAATGTCGCAGGTGCGGTTGGAGGGATGGATGGATGGATGAACGGATGGTAGGACGAATGGTTGGTTGGTTGGTTGGTTGGATAGCTATTTCTTCAATGCCGAACCCTCCATGATGTTAGCTCATGCTTCCTTCAACGGGGGGTGTGGGAGGGCCTTGGCTTACGATAGGTCGTCGTCTTGCTGGTGGATGTTTAGATGTTTCTCCCTCGATTTCCAGCCACCAAGTCGAGGGAGGGGTGCGGGGTAGAAAAAGTTCAAGGTGAAGAAAACCAAGGTGAGGAATTGTGGAGGTGGGGTACTTCACCGAAGCTAAGTGTTCCTCTGGGGACCTACCTAGGTACCTAAGGTAGGTAGGTGCACCGGGGGTAGGGTACCTGTGTCTTTGGATACTTACGTCAGCAAGGGGAGAGACAGCCGAGGACATCCGCACTTGGGGAAAACTAGCACATCCATCGAGATGCCATATGAGGCCGGTTTACTTAGCTAGCCGATGCAAGCGATCATTCGAGTTCATCGTGCTGCTAGCCAAAGATGCGCACACACAAGCTAACTACATACACTACCATCGGACCAGATTGATCCCCTGCAGGTTCCCCACGACGGCGCGACGCAGGTCCATCCTTGTTAGCAATTCGTCTAATCCGCGCCGGCCAAACCTTCGTCGACGACATTGCTTATGACATCCCGCCCTCACTCAGTCATGATGATACACGTGCTTCCAGTCCGACATGGAGCGCCAGCTAGATAAACGGCACGGCTTTGCGAGTAGACCACGGCATCTTCCTCGGAAGTATCATTATCATAGGCAAAGGATGATTGGGTCCCATAACCACTTGGTAGCAACTTGCGCCTTGGGAAAACCCTCCACTACGGTATCCGGGATTTGTTCTCATCGTCATGCGGCCTCAACTACTCCCAAAGCAAGCTCGATACAACAAAGCGTCGTTCCGCTTCAGGACGTGTAATATCCCGTCTGTCCAACCAACGCCAACAGAAGCTCTTGGCCCTCCCCCCGCAACGAAGCCAGGGGCCCATGTTCCAACGGGCGCAATCACTCACACAACCAACATCCAGCTAACACCTTCTCGGGTCACGCGTGCATCCAGAGAAATGGTCTTGGATCTCCACCGCTCTTTTCCATCCGCTTACATTCTTCAAACTGTGGCCTGTTTGCGCGAGGCATCAGAGGCCGTACATACACGCCCGTGTCCGGTCTTTCACCCCCCACCCTCCCGAGTCCCCGTGTCGCTCGGACCAGACCAATGACCTCCCACTTCCTGCCCTTCGGTCCCGGCACCGGCCCCGGCCACGCCATCGGCTCGGCCCACCCGCCGCAGATCATCCATCAACCTCACGGCGCCATTGCCGCCGCCCCAGACGACGACGACGACGACGACGACGACGAGGCGATGGTCCCTGACGACGACGACAGTCTCTACCCGCACTCGGACGACGGCTACGCTTCCGCGTCCGACATCGCCGACGACGGCACCTACTCCCTGACGCCCAGCGTCAGCAACTTCGTCCACCAAGACGGCCGCACCTTCCACCGCTTCCGCGAGGGCCGCTACCACTTCCCCAACGACGCCCCCGAGCAGCGCCGCGAGCTCATGAAGCACGACGCCATGATGCTCCTGCGTGACGTCCGCCTGCACTACGCCCCGCTACTGAACCCCCAGAGGATCCTCGACGTCGGCACCGGCGTCGGCGCGTGGGCCGAGGAGAGTGAGTGAACCACCCCCGCTCGTTTTCAACTTCCTCCTCCATACCCGGCTGTGTGTTCATGTTGAAAGGTCAGTATCCATCGCGAACGGCCTGATTGCTTACACACGCGCAGTGGGCGACAAGTACCCGGGTGCCGCTGTCGTTGGCCTCGACCTGAGTCCCATCCAGTTCCTGATGCAACCCCCAAACGTGACCTTCATCATAGACGATGCCGAAGATGACTGGTGCGACCCGCCGGATACCCTTGACTTTGTCCGCCTGGGAAACATGGCTCCCTCGATCCGCGACTGGCCGAGGCTGTTCAGGAGCGCCTACAGGTAGGACTTCACCGCCACATCGTGACCCCCCTCGTCTCGTTTTTCTCTTCTCTCCCCTCCTCCACGCGTACCTGTCTAACCAAGTTCGCACAGGTCCCTCAAGCCAGGCGGCTGGATCGAGCTCCACGAGTTCCGCTGGTTCTACGGCTGCGACGACGGTACCATGCCCGCCGACTTCGCCCCGATCCGCATGGTTGCTTACCTCACCGAGGCCCTGCGACTCGCCGACACGGACATGAACGCCGCCCAGCGGAACCCGGACCGCCTCCGCGACGCCGGCTTCGTCAACATCCGGCACATCGTCAAAAAGGTTCCCGTCGGGCCCTGGCCCAAAGACGACACCAAGAAGCTCATCGGCCTGCTGACGCACGATGTCATCTACGACGGCCTCGAGGCCATCACCCTCCGCCCGTTCATCAACATCCTAAAGTGGTCGCACGGCGACGTTGCGAGCTTCCTCGACGAGGTACGACAGGACCTCAAGGACCCTTCGGTCCACGCCCATGTATATTTTCACGTGCTCCTCGGTCAGAAGCCGTTGTAGCCGGTATTGTGGTGTTACCATTTCTTGAGAGCGCTGTTCTGGTCGGAAATTCGCTGGATGGACCGCTGGTTTATGCATTTGTGGAGGAGCTGAGACGAAATAGCTACAGGACATCGTAAAAAGTAAGAGAATTTACTCTCATCCTATACTAATGTCAGACAATACATGTGTCGAGTTGCACATCGGGATGAGAGTAACGAAGCATAGTGGCTTTGGTCATTTCCGCCTTAATCTTTTGCTATCCACTCGCGCGTGTTCCAACTACGGCGCCTAGGGGCGCACTCGTCGCTCGTTATTCTCAGTCAGCGAGGCTGAATCGTATGTCGACGATGTCAAAGAAACCTCACCTCATATCCGTATCCATAACACCCCCACGTCTGTCATTCAGTTGCATTGAGAGGGTGTGATGCTCCAGCCCCCCCCGCCCCGCCCCACGTTTTGAGTGGCCCTAGCAGGTTCAAGAGCAACACTGGAAGCAACCAAGTTCAACTCGTTGTAGCCGAACATGATCTGACAAAAACCGGGGAAATGGTGTTCTGGAGGTGACCAGTCGTTGGGAATGCGTAGCTATCGTACGATGCTCGCGTCAACAGAAGCTTGCCGAGGCCAAAAGGAGGCCCCTCGCTGCATCACGGGATTGGTTTGTTTCGGTGAGGTGCAAATGATCATGACGGTCACTCTCGTCGTCCGGGTGTAGTGGAGAATGTTTGAGCTGGCCAATCCCAAGAATTAGCAAAGCAAGTCCGATTCCCAAACAAGAGCAAGTATCGACCGAAATGTTTGGAGAGAAGCAAAACCAGCGAGAGAAAAGGACCGCTGGAAAAAGCAACCCGGCAGTGCGATGTTCCGCTCCTGGCCCAGGGGCGGTCCCTGTAGCGCTTCAAGGCAGGGTTGGCGGCGTAATGAGGGATACATAGGGCGGAGATATCCACCGCGACCCTTGCTGTGCTGAAGGTGTCAGGGCAGCGGGTTAGGAGCTGTTAACGCTTGCTGTGTTCTTTTCTCGGCCAGAAGCTGTTGGCGCCCGGCTGATCAAGAACTCACAGACACCCCCTACAATGAACGTGTGCTTATAACGATATATTCCAAATAATGGAGAAAAGATTCCCGGAACACTATGTGTTCTGCGTTACAAGAAGCACCGTTGTTCAGCCCCCCCCTGGAAGCACATTGCATCGACCCAGAAGTAGCCGCTGCTAGGGCGGGGGCCCGAGAATAGCGGCAGGGGCCAGTTTAGTGTCACCATCAGCACGGGTACACCAGCGCTAAGGCTTGGGTGCAGCTCGGACTTGATGTTCGCTAGCTTCGCCGCCTGATATTTTCTGTAAGCTCTGGTCGCCGAGCTCTCATCAAAGTCGTAGCCAACCCTGGGGCTAACATCGCATCTAGGGCATCCGCAAAAGACCGACCTCACTGGACACTGACTCTTTGAGTCGATGCCGGGACGAGCTGCGTCCATCAATCTGGTTCTCGTCAATCTCGGAGTGGTAAAACGAGGGTGTGCCCGAGAAGGAGGGCTGCCGGCAGCCGCCAATCGGGGGAGACAAAAGGAAGATGGGAATTGATGAGATGCGCGTCGATGTGGGAAACATGACATAGCCCGGCCGCTCGGGTGCCATCGTGTGGCCGTTGGCCGAGTGTCATGGTGGGTGGTTGAGGACAGGCAGCCCAGTAGGAATGGTTTCCTGAAGTCCCACGTCCCAGGAGTGGCGTCCCCCCCCCCCCCCCCCCCCCCCCACGGTCAACAAAGCCGGTGACAATCGTTCGAGGTGGGCAGCCTGCTCACCGACTAATTCGCAGCGTGGGCGAGGGGGAGAGCCGGGACGATGAAGGGCTCGACTCATGGTACGTGGTCTTGACAGGGTTGCATGGGTGGCTGATTTGGTGGTTCGTGTTGGTTGCGCAGTGAGCATCGAAGGCTGCCGTCGGGGACTGTAGTTTGACTCTGAGAGTCGAGGGAGGCGATCTAATGGGCCTTGCCGGGCAACTGGGACTCCAATGCTCGAGTCTAGACCCGGCTCGCAAATAGAGACGTCTAGGTTGAAAGGAAAAGAGAGCAGAATGTCATCAGTGTCATTGTCAGTCGAAGGTCTCTCACATTCACGGTGTAAGTCGTGACCTGTTAGCTGTTAAAGGTGCTCTCTCTCAGGGTGGTTAGGTGGTTACACAGTGGCGTTGGTGGTGGCAGCGGAGCTAAGGCGCGTGGGCGGGGCCTGTCGCTCGCATGACGGCAGGAGGAATGCGGCAGCTTACCCAGGAGATAGATGGGTGATGAAATGCGGGATGGGGGAAGGTGTTTGTTAGTAGCTGGGTTGAAGCGCTACTGTGGGGAAGCAGGTGGTAAACCAAATGACAAACGTTTATGGATAGTCGGTCAAGCAATGATTACAACGGTTCCAATTACACCTCATCCGTTCGGGAGAAAAGTAGACCGGATGATGTTGTGTAATGTAACGGCGCACAGCTCCTGGCATGGAAGCTCAACGAGATAACCCCAAGGCAAGGCTAGCGGACGGTGGCATCCATTACGCGCAGAGTCGGGGGGGGGGGCCAAAGGTTGCCCTCGTTCATCTGCTAGCGTGAGGTTGGACTTTGCTCCCTACTCGACCCTGGGCACAGGTGCACCTGCCCGGTCTTGCGTCACCATTCACGCAGGCCAGCAGCTTCTGGGAGATTGGGGAAGGCGAGGTGAGTGAGGGGCGACACGACGCCGTGAAAGCACCCAGGTAGGTATCTGTACACGATGGTGCATTCATTGAGGAGGTGCTTCGGACGTTTATGTACCCCCTTCTCGGAGCAAAACCAGAGGGCGAGATGGCCTACCAAGGTACCTAGGCAAGGTAGGAATGGGGAGATGAAAAGTGCCTTCCCAGCCCGGGGGCTGTGGTTGGAGTGACCTGACCTGATATTGCCCGACCGTTCACGGCCGGCCCCACTTGGCCGTCATCCGTCCGAAAGACAGGTAGGCACGTAGTCAGGTACCGGTTGGGGGAGGTGCGTCCCTCCTCAGCTTCGGTCAGTGTTTGATTGTATCTACTTTGGCCACTGTTCCCTTTCCATACATTGCTATGTTGTTGTTGTTGTTGTCTGTCGTCTTATATCTTAAGAAACTGTCCTGCTCCCCCTCTTCTGTTTAAGCTTCAATAGAGTAGATGCACTCATCAGACACGGTAGAAATGTTGCACCAGGCAAGGTACCTACGGTTACACATGCAGCGACCATAGCTCTAACCGAGCTGTAGGCTCCTGATCCTGCTCTTGCTCCTGCTCCTGCCGTCCCATCAATGTCGCCTGTCTCCTGTCTCCTGCCCTTGCCTCCTGCTTGTCGACGCAAATACGGCAAGATCACCCCATGGTGGCTTCCCTTTCCCAACCCCAGACGACCACCCTTTCCGGCACTCCTCCTACCTTAGTAAGGTACCTACCCTAGGTAGAGGAGTAGGAGGCAGGTACCTAACCTTACCGACCTTTGATCCTCATCCTCACCTTCCCGTCTTTCTTCGCCTCGTGCTCTTCCCTCCCTACCCCTCCGTGTAGTTGCCCAATCCAGTTTTTCACTTGCCTTCCTACCTTCCTAACCAGTTCTTGCCCTTCTTTTACTCCTCGTCTCGCCTCACCTTATTACGTATGTCCTCTCCTCGTGCTGTGTGTCTCTGCCCGTCACCTCCTCCTCTTTTGGCACCAGCTCGCAGCCGGCAGTCTTAACTCTCGACTCCCAGCACAAAAGCCTCGCATCCCCTCATCCCCTCTTCTCTTCTTTGATTCTGTCTTCATCAACATTCTCCTCTTCCTTCTTCTCCTCCTCCTGCTGCTGCTACTGGTCTTCTTCCCAATTCCTCTGGCCTGCAAATTGCACCTCGTAGACGACTCACCCGAACTTCCACTCGCCTCTTTCTTTACTCGTCCCCATCTTCCCCTAGACCGAGATTCCAGCACTCAAACATCTGGAAGTCGCCATCATGGTCACTCCGAAGCAGCCGGGCCGTCAGTTCTCCTTGGGCGCTTCGGCGCACCGCAGGAGACAGATGAGCACCATGCATGACCAGGGTAATCATTTCGGTCCAGCTCTGACTGTAAGTCTGTCAATTGCGTCCTCGTCCGTTCGCGAGCTTGCATTACCCGCATGTCTCAGCCACCCATGCCCTGGCCCAAGACATTGATCGGCCCGTGGACTCAATTGTCTGTCTTCTCTCGGCTCGATAATCCAATGAGACGGCCAATTGCTTCACCATCCCGTGGTCTCATTTCACGCTTGACCACTAACGCCAGCTTGACAGACTCTCTACTGCGGAATCTCGGCCGTCTTCGCCGACTCCCACACAGCTGTCGTGGCCCTTGCAATCCACGACACGGTCTACCTGATTGACTTCACAGTCAAGCACATCAACCTCGACGATGCCACCCAGACGGGCAACGATGCCATTGCTGACTATATCATCAGTACGCTCGAAGATTACGAGCATGCAAACTTCTCCAAGTTCATTGGTGCTGGTCTGCCCATGACCCTCAAGTACATGAGCCAGTCTTTGTGCTCGCGTCTTTGGCTCGATCTTGACATCGTCCCCGTTGTCTTACGCCCCGACGACGAGCACAAGGAGAAGAGCTTCTGGGACATCAAGCGAGTGGACGAGCAAGCCGATTCTATGGCTCGCAAGTGCATCATGTAAGTTGCCCGTCCCGTACTCCCCCTTCAATCCTTGCACACTCGACCGGACTAGTTAGTGATGCCTCATCCACAGGAACTTTGGTCCGTCCCTCGTTCCCCTCCTCCAGGTCGGCTGGAGAGGTGTCGTTCAGACGGACGCTGGCTTCCGTGTGCAGCTCAATACGGTCCAGAACCACAAGGACACTTGCGGTACCCCGACCTGGGATGCCACCATGTTCTTTGCCAAGAAGCTTCGCGAGAACAAGATCAAGGTTGCCTTCTTCAGCAGTACTCCCCAGGGAGGAGGTGTCGCCTTGATGCGACACGCCCTCGTCCGCTTTGCCCGTCTTATTGGCGTTGACCTGACTTGGTATGGTACGTTTTCCCCTTGCGTCCACCTCTTGCAGAATCGTACGGATCTGACATCATGGCCAGTGCCCAAGCCAAGACCCGGTGTCTTCAGGATCACCAAAAACATCCATAACATCCTCCAAGGTGTCAGCCATCCCGACCAGCGCATCTCGGCCGAGGAGAAGCAGTCCATCATTGATTGGATCACGGATAATGCCAACCGTTACTGGCTTTCCGAAGGAGGCCCTCTGAGACCCCCCGAAGAGGGTGGCGCCGATGTGGTCATGGTGAGCCTTCTCCAACCCTTCCCCCCCGCCTCTAGGGCTTCTCCAAACCTCCTCCCCACTACCCCTCCATCCCCAACCACACAGCTACCCCTCTATCCCTCCACAGGCTGCATGGGAGGTGTGATGGTCCCCACACGAGCTCTTCTCCCGAGTCCGCCCCACATCTCCGGCATCCGGCATCCGGCATCAGACAGCCCAAGGTCTGATCATGAACTGCTGCTGACATGTGCGTGCGATTCAGATTGACGACCCTCAAATGCCCGGCTTGATTCCCCTGATCAAGAAGATTACGCCCGACCGGCCTGTTCTCTACCGATCCCACATCCAGATCCGCAGCGACTTGACTGCCAAGGCTGGCTCGCCCCAGGAGGACATCTGGAACTTCTTGTGGAGCAATATTCAACATGCCGACATGTTCATCAGCCACCCCATCCCTATCTTTGTGCCTCACACGGTGCCCAAGGAAAAGGTGGTGTACTTCCCTGCCACGACGGACTGGCTGGACGGCCTGAACAAGCCCCTGAACAGATGGGACACGGGCTACTACGGCCACATTTACAACACTGCCTGTCGAAACCAGGGAATGACGGAGCTCGAGTGGCCCGCCCGCAAGTACATCATCCAGGTGGCTCGGTTCGATCCCTCCAAGGGCATCCCCACCGTCATTGACTCTTATGCCGAGTTCCGTCGTCTGCTGGAAGAGAAGGGCGAGACGGACATCCCGCAGCTTGTCGTTTGTGGCAACGGGTCGGTTGATGATCCCGATGCTAGCATGATCTACGACCAGACTATGAACCAGCTCGAGAAGCACTACCCTCACCTCGTCAAGGATTGCAGCATAATGCGCCTAGATCCCAATGACCAGCTCCTCAACACGGTCATTGCCAACGCTCACGTTGTCCTCCAGCTCTCGACGCGCGAGGGGTTCGAGGTCAAGGTCTCTGAGGCTTTGCACGCCGGCCGGCCCGTCATTGCTACACGAGCAGGCGGTATCCCGCTCCAGGTCAAGGACAATGTCAACGGCTTCTTGGTGGAGCCCGGTGACTTCAAGGCCGTGGCCGGTCATCTCTTGGATCTCTTCACGGACAATGAGCTGCACAAGAAGATGAGCTACGCTGCCGCCACGGGCGTGAGTGACGAGGTGGGCACGGTCGGGAACGCATTGGGCTGGTTCTATCTCGCCGCGAAGTGGGCCGAGGTTGGTGTCAAGCCTGGTCTGCGCGGCGACGAGCGATGGGTCAACGACATGGCGCGAGAGGAGGCCGGCAAGCCCTACACGGAGGGCGAGAACCGTCTGCCGCGTCACTTTACCCAGAAAAAGAACGTTGCCATAGTGTCTGGAAAGACGAATGGCAATGGCGAGACGGGTGAGAAGGGCGGCGAAAAGGCGCAGTAGTGTGATGTAGCAGCGGGTTGTCGATTTTGCGCATGACGATGGTATGAGTTATGAATGGTGGACTGGGGACAGTTGGGATGTGAGGGGTTTTTTTTAACAGGAGAAAAGTAATGTGTCGAGTCTTTGTTAACGGATACATGGTTATAGAGATATGTTTTGACACCGTGCTCGAATCGAGGAATGGATGCTTGTCGTGATCTACCTTTTCTATTGTGGTTTGTGGTTTGTTGGTGGGAAGAAAGGCATGGAGCTGATTTATGTGTTGTTTGGCAGTAGAGTGAAAGTGCCCAAACATTGGTGCCGGGAGATGGCCAGGTGCTGGCAGGCGGCGGACGGCAGGCATCAGTCAGGGTGCAATGTATCGGTTACCGAGCGGTCATGCAAACCCCCGGTCGGGCTTCCGACTAGCTGTGTATGGACAGTGTAGTGAGTGTGGTCTGGCCTGGTGGTCACGAATCAGTCATGTGTGTCGTGTTGCGGCCAGCCGCGCGTTCGGGTAGACAGGGCCCGCTCGCTCGCTGGCGGGTGTTACAGTTGAATCCTTTCGGATAGATAAGCCGAGTCGTCAGCTCCCACCTCCCGTTGCTGGCCTGTCAAGATGGGATATCTTGAGGGTTTTTTTTCCCCTTTTCTTCTTCTTCTTTTTGTCTTTCCCCCTGTGTAGTCATTTTTGTGTTTTTTTGTTGTATAGTTGACTCCCAAGACAGACAGACAGCCAGCCAGCCAGACAGCCAGCCAGCCATCACCACTGCTGCTCCGAGGGTTATTTATACACACAGTCACGGAACAAACATGATTCAGCTGATGTCAGCGGCGGCCGCCCTGGCAGCGGTTTACAGCATCACCTTATCTCCGGCAACGGTCCTCGTCTCGGCCGAGCCCATCTCGGCGGCGCATCAATACTCACCTGTATCACCACCGCCATCTTCGTCGTCTTCCGACTTCGCACCGAGCCCGGAACGCGCGCGTGAGAATGCGGTGCATATCTTCAACGCCGTGCACTCGGCCTTGCGCCAGTGGGGGTCCTCGCTGCACCACAATGGGTTGGGGCTGATCCCCGCCACAGTGCCGCGGGGCACGCTGATGTACCACGGCACGAGATCCAACAGCACGCCCGAGGGGTTCGAGTGGCTCGCGTTCGAGATGGAACACTCGGAGAATTTTGCGAGGAGCTGGAGGAAGGGACGGGGGACGCCGCCGCCGAAGCCGCCAGGCAAGGGCAAGGGAAAACCACCACCACCTCGGAGACCGCCCGGGGGCGAGCCGATTATCCCAATGATGGAGGGACAGAAACCACTCGTCGGAGAGAATGACGATGAGAGACATCCGAGAGGCCCCGGGGGGCCGGATGAACCTGTTCGCGGGTACTTCCACACGTACCGCGCCAACCGGGACCTCAAGCTGCTGTACCTCGACGGCATGGCCGCGGGGAAGACGGGCATGGGCACGCTCGATACGCAGGACTTTCTGCTGCGCGACGTCGACGAGGCGCCCGGGTTCGGTGAGTACGACCGCGCCAAGGAGATCTGCGAGGTCGTCAAGGCGTGGGGCCTCGACGGCGTCATCCGGATGGAGATCGGGTTCGAGGCCATCTACTGCGACTTCTTTGACGGCCTGGACCTCGTCTCGGTCATGAGGCGGCCATGGAGCGACCAGGTCGAGGGTGGCGACGGTATGGGCCTTTTTGACTGGGCGAGGGCCGTTACGCAGCGGTACGACGGCATCGGCGGCGGCAGGGTGCGGTTGGGGCTTGGGGGCATGGTCAGCGGGCTCTGGTACCCCCTCAACGTGTCCAACCCGAACGGGCGGAGGGACATGCCGAGGCTGGGACGCCTCGCGAGGGAGGAGAGGGAGGTGGTGCTCGGAAGGGTCGAGGAGATTGTCAAGGGCGCTGCATGGTCGGACGGGAAAGTAGATTGGCAGGGCGTGGCGGACCTCATCGTCACGAGGTTCGGGGACCGCATCGAGGCGATTGCCGACGAAGAAGCCGTGGCGGAGGACGAGGCGTTCCTGAGCCAAGTGCTGGGCGTGACGAACACGTTTGTGGACTACCCGTGGGACGAGTTCGACTCGGAAGCGGCGGTTAAAGGGGGCCAGAGGGAGGAAAAGGAGGAGGAGGAGTATGTCAGGGAGGCAAGGAGGAGGTGTGCGGCGCATTACCTGGAGCCGGCGACGGCGTGGAAGGACGAGTGGACGCGGGAGGACGAGATGATTTACGTCGCCATTTCAGCAGTCGCAGAGCGCATCTGCGGGGACCTGTTTGACGTCCGCGGGCTGGTCCTGGACGTGGCGCCGGAGCTGGCGGGAGCGATTACGGAGGCGGATGTCGTGGCGGCGATGGCGGCGGCAACAAGTCAGCGACGCTCCGAAGACGCAGACGCAGACGGAGACGCGGGAGACGAGCTCGCGGGGGCCGTCAGGCGAGGGCGCGAGACCATCAGGACGCTCAAGGGGGACCTCGGGTGGAGCCTGTGGAAGAGGTGCAAGCCCGGGTGCGGCGTGGCCGAGATCTGCTTCGTGGCCATGTGGCCGTTTGGGCTGAAGGACGACCACTACCGCCCGAGCTGCCAGAACCGGAGCGCGTTGGAGGAGAGGGGGGCGAGGCACGGCGACGAGGAGCGGTACTGGGAATGGGAGCCCAGGTGATTGTGACGCCGCGCGGGTTCCGGCGGGAAATGGGAGATTGCGGGGGGCGAGGTGTTTGGTGACGGAGTCATGGTGTACTGGTTTGTCGATCTACCTATTCTAATGGTCACGGGGCGGTGCTGTTCTTGTTTATATGATGCTCTCTCTTGGACATGTAACACCGAAACTTGACAGAGGTGGTTTTGCCGTAGCCGTTATTGTGTTGGTGTCTAGCTACTCTTCATTATAAAGACATTTCATTTAGATCTGGTTATTGTTGTTCTGCATTTTGTTGAAGCGTGATCCTCTGATAGATGATACCACGTGTATTTGTGTGGGTAAAGGAGTGCCTCTCAGGACTGGAGCAAAAGAATGAGTTTGGAAGCGAGTCATGATGTCTCGAGATGTTGCCATCACCACAGACCTCGACCGCGGGAAGTCAAGGTGTGGTTGGAAAGGCGGGAAAGCAGAAGGCTGCGTCAACTCGGCCGAGGAGATGCAGAACGCCGGCAGCCCACGGCGAAAGGCATCTCCAAGTCGCCTCGGTTTGGGGGGGGGAAAGACGCGTGAGTAATCTTCCAACATGGTTCGCTCTGTCATGGAACTGATGTTCCAGTTTGTCAGCAGATGACAGTCAGCACCCAAAATAATGAATGACTTTGGGGTCGTTGAAAATATTCCAAATCCCAGACAGCAAAAGCCCCCCCCGCTGGAAACATGTACCGCTCATCCTTGAGGCGGGATGACCCGAGTTCATGGTCGACGTTTGGTTTGCATGGAGCCACGAAACCTGGATCCTCCCCCCGGTGCCCGAGCTCCACGTTGTGTCCCGGTCATTCTTCGAAAAGTACCATTGTGTGACCAGCATCAGGGGACATGCCCGCCTCGAACCTCGCAGATCTCGCTATAGCGAGATGTCCGAGGTGCGAAGGAGGGTGGGGTGAGGAGTGCAGCAAAAAAAGGGTGGGATCGTGTCTGCCAAGATCGGGGTACAGCCCCCTTGTTCTTCTTGTTTTTTTGGGCTGTTTTGTTTACTAAAGAATTCCCACGAGAGGCTTCACTTTTCGTCACTCGAGGCTCATGCGCGTGTTTATGTCATGCCACTTGAACTTGCGCAATTGGTCGTTGCCGAGGGGAGCTGATGAAGGGGAGTCTAGAACCCTCCCCCCTCCTCCTTCCATCTTCCATGCCACGGTCATGGGTCGATCATGAGCACCCGAGAGCTCCAGCAAGAGGTTCGCGGGCGGAATATAATGATGCTCGGCAAACTCAACACCCCCCTTGGGACGATCCGGTTCTGAAGGTTCCGTTCCCGCCCACCGGCGCTGAAATTCCGTAGAGACGTACATCGTAAAACCCCCGGAAAGACCCGGCCATGGAAGCATCCGTGTGTGTGAGTACAGTATGAGTGTGTGTGTGTGTGTGTGTGTGTATGTGTAATGTTGCAGCCTTTTCTAGCGTGCGGGCTCCGGGAACACCCTCTTTCGATTAGGTAAATCGGGCGTGCGTCATGTCGGCCGCCCACGTTTCTGGCCGGGTTCCCCATCCTGGTCTTGTGCTTCTTTGGGGGGAGAACTGCCCATATTCCCGGTTAGTCGTAAGGCTTAGGCGGAATGGCATGTTGACAACGTTGACATGCGCAGGGTCACTCACTTACAAGTTTTGCCGCAAGTTGCCGTCCGGGAGAGTCGACGACCGGGAGGGGGGGAGGGGCTGCTGACCATTGTTGCTATCGCCAGGTCCCATGGCGAAAAAGAGAGAATCAGGCCAGGTTCTGTCATGGCGGCTCATGTCTCTCGGGGTCCCCCGTCGTTGGTCGATGGACGATGGAGGGGTGTGTGTTTCCAGGGTTCGGGAGTCATCTGTGATGTGAGCCCATCCCGTCGGTAGCGCGGGGTTCGTGGTGATCATTTTTTGTTTGTTTTATTGTTATTTTTAATTTTTTTAGTGGTTCATTCACTTTGGTTCCCCTGCCGCTCATCGTGAGCCGTCCCGGCTGAAGCTATTGGCTTCCGGGTTCATGACAGAAACCCTCAGAATACCGACGGGGCAAGAGGATCAGAGAACATACACACGAAACATCTCCGGAGCCCATGTCCATGCATAGACTCGGCTGGCTACGCGTGGACATTACTGAGCTGACGAAGATGACGACAGAGAGACATTGGGTTGGGAGTCGATCGTCAGCCTCCAGAAGCGAACATTTCCGCATTCAGCCGCCTTTGGCAACCGACGCCGTGTCTTTGAGCTGTGCACCACACACCGGTGGGACACACTGGGACACACTGGGACAGAAAACCAATGGCCAAGAGAGATGCTGGCGGGAGTGGCGGTGCGACATTTGTCTCTTCAGTCTCATTTGCCTCTTTCAGTCTTGCATCATCGCCTTTTCTCTCCTCTTTCGCAAAAGGGGGCTTGGGGTGGCATCGTTCCCCGGGACGCCTCACCACATGTTCCACCGTCCCTTAACCCCAATCTGCCAGATGTTTGACAACCCAATCCAGACAGAGTCGTCCGCGTGTACTATCTCCTTCTCTCTCTGTCTGTCTCTCTGTCTGTCCGAAAGGGGAACCAAGGTGCGCAACCCGAACCACTCCAAGCCTCTAGGATGGACGGATTAGGCTTTGATAGACAACATAGGTTTAGGGTGTCACTGGTGTGTGTGCCTGGTGGTGTCAGGAACCGCCGGCGCCACAACGCGGGTAAGCTTAACGGCGGTCCTCAGCAGCCTATTTTGGGGTCGAGCGGTGTCTGGCATCGGTAATAACGGATACACACTGCCGGTTTTTGTGCGGGTGGTGTTATGCACCCTCAGACTGCGAATGCGAGGCCCTTAGTGTGGTGATGCAGCGTGTGCGTCCAAGTCTTCCAGGCGCTCGGAGCAGCAATGATACATATGACAATGGTGACATGTGACGCGTCAAGGCTTGTTTGTCTGTATGAATGAGTGAGTGTGTTGATCGTTCTCAAGTCTGGCACCAGTCCAGTGGACCGCACTGCAACATGAGCGATTCAGTGCCGATGGGAGGAGCAGTTGGAGATGGAACGGATATGATTACACCCCCTGAAAGTGACGCAAATCCGTCCCATTCATTACCCAGTAAACTAAACCATCTTTCTTCAGGCTCTCCTGTCTGTCTGTCTCTCTCGCTCGCTCTCCTCTTGGTTCTCCTCTCGAGAACTCTTGTAAACTCTCTCACTCGGAACTAAATCGGCAGTCCACCCACCCTTCTTCACTCTCCTATTTACTCCAAGGCGGCCGATCCGCCGAAGATTCCGCCGGCAGCCAGACGTCAGGGGTATCCCATGATCCATTCCATCCCATCCCGTCCCATCCCGTCCCGCCGACCATCGTGCTGCACGCGCCGCCCGCCCGCGGAGATGCAAGATTCGACAATACGTGTGTGGGCATCCCCG
Source organism: Colletotrichum tabaci (assembly GCA_036851105.1). NCBI lineage: Eukaryota > Fungi > Ascomycota > Sordariomycetes > Glomerellales > Glomerellaceae > Colletotrichum > Colletotrichum tabaci. The sequence continues at coordinate 781,293 of JASAOK010000019.1, forward strand.
ATGTCAGGCCACCCTGCGGGAGAAGCATGATACGGGAATTCCCAGAACCTTTTTTGTGGAGGCCCGCAGGTTTACAGAGGGACAGAGGGACAGAATCAACGCGCACATCACATGGGATGGGCTGCGTCGACGGTGCGGTGGGATAATCGCCGCGGACCATGACATGACCATTGAGGTGATGGATATTTGTCAATGGAGCGACGACGTCGCGCCGTGGATATCGACATGGGGCGACGGACAACACACCTCCATTGTGCAACTGGCAATCGTTTGTCTCTTTTGCTCCTCGATTAAATACCGCCGGGCATCCCTCCACATCCATCATCTGAAACGATAAGAAGAGAAACTTCTATAGTTGGTTATCCAGACATCAGACAACAACAAGACTTCTTCTTACCGGCCATTCCCACTCCCCGTGTAACATACACACGGACGATAACAAACATCAGACTTCAGACTGCTGAATAACTTTCCTGCAGCATATCATCATCATCATCATCACCATCCCCCAGATCATCAACGCCACCATCCACTTCCCTTGGTATATGTTCGCCTTTCCCTCCAAGACATCCCGTCTGCTACCGACTTTGGCCCGTCCCGCCCACCGCATCGGCCGATATTTCACCACGTCCACCGCCAGAATGGGCCTCACGCAAGACCAGATCAACATCGTCAAGTCGACGGCGCCCGTGCTCAAGGTGCACGGCGAGACCATCACGACGCTCTTCTACAAGGACATGATCGACTCGCACCCGGAGCTCAAGAACGTCTTCAGCATGCGCAACATGGCCTCGGGCGAGCAGCCGCGCGCCCTCGCCCAGTCCGTCCTCGCCTACGCCACCTACATCGACGACCTGCCCAAGCTCAAGGCCGCCGTCGAGCGCATCGCCCACAAGCACGCCTCGCTGTACATCCGCCCGGAGCAGTACGACATCGTCGGCACCTACCTCATAAAGGCCATCGGCACCGTCCTCGGCGACGCCCTGACCCCGGACATCGCCGCCGCCTGGACCGCCGCCTACGCCCAGCTCGCCCAGGTCTTCATCGGCCGCGAGGCCGAGATGTACCGCGAGGCCGGGCCCTGGGCTGACTGGCGCAAGTTCAAGATCGTCCGCCGCATCGACGAGTCCGACTCCGTCACCAGCTTCCACCTCGCCCCCTCGGACGGCAAGCTGCCGCTGCCCAAGTACCTCCCGGGCCAGTACATCTCCGTGCGGGTCCCCGTGCCCCAGCTCGGCGGCATCACCCAGCCGCGGCAGTACAGCCTCAGCGACGCCGCCGCCTCGACGGCGGGCGAGTACTACCGCATCAGCGTCAAGCGCGAGGCGACGGTCGTCGACGCGCCCCAGGACGACGTCAGCAAGGGCCTCGTCCCGGGCCTCGTGTCGAACCTGCTGCACAACGACTACCGAGTCGGCGACGAGGTCGAGGTGTCGCACCCGCAGGGCGACTTCTTCCTCGACACGGCGCAGGCGCGCGCCGACAAGGCCGACGCGCCGCTCGTGCTGCTCTCGGCCGGCGTCGGCGCCACGCCGCTCATGGCCATCCTCAACACGGTGCTCGGCCCGGAGTCCGACACGCCGGACCGGCCGGTGAAGTGGGTGCACGCGGCGCGCAACAGCGGCAGCCTCGTCTTCGCCAAGCACATCCGCGGGCTGACGCGCGAGCGGGCCAACCTCAGCGCGCACATCTTCCTCAGCGAGGTGCAGCCGGGCGACGAGAAGGGCCGCGAGTACGACTACGAGCAGCACCTCGACCTGACGAGGCTGCCGCGCGAGGAGCTCGGCCTCGGCGACGCGAGGACCGAGTACTACGTCTGCGGGCCGCGGGACTGGATGCTCAAGGTCCGGCTGGTGCTCGAGGGCCTGGGCGTCGAGAAGGAGAGGGTGAAGCTGGAGCTGTTTGCGACGGGTGACGTCGAGCAGTGAGTCGACAAGCGAGCAGTTCTTTTGCGCGCACTGGGGACTTCAAACACGAGGGGGGGAAGAAGGAGAAGAAAATGATATTGATCTAACCGAGTAGGACTGGGATCTTGCGAAGGGATGATACACGGCGGGGCGAGGTCTTTTTTTCCTTTCAAGATTTCATTTTTTATGGTTTTCGGTTCTTCTTTTTCTCTCGCACGCCTTGCTTCAGTCGGATGGTCAGACTGATAGATAGATACCTCTCAAGAATGTACAAATCTTTGACAAATTTCATTCTCAAGTTGTCGTCCTGTCGCTTTCCCCCTGCCTCGATATAAAGAAAAGCCATTCACGTAGGTGACGAAGGAAAAACAACTAAAGAGGTCGGGGGGGAAAGTTGTGTTTACTTTTTGGTTTGGGTATCCCCTTTCTGCGAGACCTGATCGTCCTCAGGGATGGCGCGAGCTGAGCGTTTGCCTTTCGTTGCTTTTTCCCCTCCCCTTCGGGTGGGTTATTTTTCTTTCGTTTCGAGGCTGACTGGCCCTGCGAAGGAAAAAGCCCATCTCTGATGTGTAGACCTTCCCCCCACCCCCGTACGATGCAGTTCACATATTGGGAAAATGAAGGTTTCCCAGACGCAGGCTCGGATCTTGGGATGTGTCACGTTGACGAGCCTTGACAAATTGGCGTTGGCCATCGCTCCGTGAAGAATGGGCGAAATAGCGCCGAGAACGTCAACCGTTTGGGTATGAGTGCGATGAACGGAACGGTCCGTCCGTTTTTTGTGTCAAAGACCGGGACCGTGTTGGGGCCCAGGAGTTTCTCTATATGATATGGTATATCGCGCCACCTAAGGGGGCCGTTGAGCTGTCATGTTCACTCAATGGCCGGATGAGGCACATTTGGCGGGAAGGGGGGGACGAGACAGGATGGCGTCCGCGAGGATTGGGACGACGACCCACGGGCCAAAAATAAACTAGGTTGGGTGATACCGAAAAACTCAAACTAGGGGCAGTTCATGCTCAACAACATTGCTTTTTCTCAGCACAGGACAGGAAAGGAGGGGGGCCCGGAAACTTGGCTGTGGCGAGTGTCGTAAGTCGTCGGTTGTGATGACGATCGATGCCCCGGGGCCAGGGCGTCACGATACAGCTTTGCTTGCAGATGGCGGCTTCGTTCCCCGAGCGGGAGCTTGCGCGGGTGCGGGTCGCTTCCGGCAGGGGCACCGCGATGGGGGGGGAGGCGAGGAGAGGATGATCGATGGAGGCGCGCGTATGGGTTCAGACGATCCACGATGCACGATCCGCGACCCGGCGATCCAGCGACGCAAGTGAGGCAGCCGGCATACACCCATGGCGCATCTGATCGTCATGAGAATCTGGGAATCGTCAAGGCGGGCCTCCCCGTCTGTCGGGTCTGGGCTGGACTGGAACCCGCATCCAATATGATATGCGACGGGGCGACGGCCCAGACGCAGGGGCGGGAGGGGGGGTTAGAAAGAGGCAGGCTAATGCACGGCGGAACATGAAGGGAGTGGTGTATGAACAAAAGAGCCCTCGAGGCCGGGGGGCAAGGCAAGGCAGGGGTCATGTTGATGCCAGGTTGCTGGCGGTGGTAGAGTCAAGATGTCTGTCTGAATTTCTTCGTGTGCATGGCGGACGGGGAGGAGGGGGATGTTCGCGCGCGCAAGCTCAACGTGTGAGAGAGATCACGAGCAGCAAGGGTCCCCGCCGGCCAATGGCGGAATTGGATCGAATTTGCAAAGACTAGATCATCCCAGGGATTGCACGCCGACCGGGGCTGATGAGACCACGTGTCCGGGGGGAGCCGGGAAGCCGGGGCTTCGGTGCCGGACGCACGCTACAGCATACGAGCGAAACAGTCAAGACGAGAGACCAAGACCGGGACCGGCAGGCGGGCGGGCGGGCGAGATGCGGACAGGGTTCGTAGGGACAGGGGCTGAAAGACAGTTGCTCCATGGCAGAGAAACAGCGCCTGACATTGAGTTGCGTTACGCCAACAATGCGACTATTCTGTTGGTTATGGTGTGTCCAGATGCAATACCTACATAGTATGCACCCTCTCTGTTCCCGCCCGCCTCGGGATCCAAGCGGACCGGGATCCGCACGGACCCGGCCGCCGCGGCATCTGGACCCGCTATTTCGGGGCCAGGTACGTATCTTCGCCGTGAAAACCCCGGAATATCCGGGAGACCCTGCTTTTTGCCCTTCTTCCACCACGCTGCCATCGTCATCTCCCGCAAACATGTTTTCCCATCAGGGCTGCTCTCCCTCAGGAATGTTCAGCAGCTCACTTGCACCGAGAGCTGCACAAAGCTGGCCACGCATAGTTCCCGTTCACCTAGCCCCTACCTACCTCAGTGTCTCTCCCCACCTACATTTTTCCTTCCTCGCGTCAAGACAGGGGTTCACAGACGCGACAGGGGAGGGGGGGCGTTGCCCTCATCAATCCGGATCTACTGATTTCTTCACTCTCAGTCTCTCTCTGTCTTTTTGCTTTTTCCTTCATTTACTCGCACACCCCTTTCCCCTTCCACTTCCTTTTTAACTCGTTCGGGCTCCATGCTGCGAATCCAAGCGGCGATGATGGTCATCAGTGAGCAGCCGCCTGCCTACCTAGCTGAATGAAGCCTCTTCAAGTTGCCGCTCGTGGCATGGTCGCCGTCACATCTGGCTTCTCACATCGGAGGGCGTTTCTGCTCGATGGATCTCCGGATCAGATCCCGGGATCTGCCGGACCCCTGCCAGATGATCTCACACACACACACTTTTCTTTGGTCACAATTCATCATGACCATTCCAAGTAGCCGAGCAACCTCTCTACTCGCCAAGTGCGCCCAGCAAAGGGCAAGAGGGCGAGAGTTCTGGAAGGGTCAGTTGCATTCCGACGCCCATTGCCTCTTTTTTTTTTTCTTTTATCAAGGGGCCGGCAACCGCGGAATGCTGGTGCTCAAACTCTATCCGTGCGTCGTATCATCAGACAAGACCCAGCGGATAACCTTGAGGCTATTCGCATACCGGCCTGGCTGACTTCTTTCCCAGCCGGCCCCCCCCCCTCGCATGCCCCAGCACATCATTTGCACAAGGGCACATGTGGGGACGGGGGCAAGTGTCGTCGCGATCCAGAACTGCCGAGATGCCGCTCCACGCCGACTGATGACTGACGAGCTTCAACCAAGGTTGACGGTGAGATGGGAGACCCTCCCCCCACCACCCATTGAGAGGAGGAGAAGTAGATCCTTTGGCGCCCTTCCAATCCCTCGGGTCACGGGTGGGTGCATCGTGCCACCGTCGCAACCCGCCCCCCCGAACATCCTTTTCGGGAGTTTTCCCCGTCAATAATGGCAATTTGTTGGCCCCCAATACGGGTCGGCTCACCTGATGTCGCAGTGCATTGGCCTTGGGATCCCACCTTCGCGGACACGGAGCTGAAGAATGACCCATCGTCCATCAGTTGGGGGGCCGATGCGCCCAAGGGAGGGGGAGGTGGAGGGCGGCTGTCATGATGCAAGGAAGCGTGTGCATATCCGCACCGCACCGCGCCGCACCGCACCGCACCCGCACCGCATCAACACCAGAAGCCATCCACGGCTGGCTGCCGACTGAGCCAAGCGGACGGCCAAGGAGCCATGGACCAGACCATAGGCCGTGGCATGGGAGCAGCCGTGGAGAGATAGATGGACGCATGCCTCGCCAGCATGGACAAGCGCATCATCTGAAGCTTCATTCCGTGGGACGGCCCGCATTCGCGCAACTGCTTTTACTCCCAACGCTGACTCGCTCGATTCATTCAAACGCGCGTGGCCACTTTACGTTTCGGCCGCTATCGCCTCGTCAATGGCCCCCTCCCCTCATCCATCGACCCTCGACGGAACCAAAACCACATGCTTCATAACAAAGGGATTTCCCCGTCTCCCGTCCAAAAAAAAATGAGAAACATCAAACGACAATCGGGAAACGCGGGCCGGCCCCAAAAAGGAAAAGGCGTTATGCTTCGGACGGTCTTCCAAACAAAACGCATCTTTAACGTTACCCCAGGTGATGATGCGACCTGCCAAGCCTTTTCTCCGCCTTTGTGCTCCTGTTCAACCGCACGGAACGGGTTGCGGCAGCACTGGCTGTAGAGACGCATTGTTGTTGGGCGATCTGACGGACCATGGAAAGGAGAGGGCGGGCTGCCACGAGTTTTGAGTCTTTGCATCGAGACTTGACTCTCGTACCTGTTCTTCCGCTGTGTCTTGTTTCTCTCTCTCTCTCTCATTTTCTCTCTGGCAATACCCCTTGACTCACTCAGCATTGCCATTGCTTTTGGATCCAAGCTCTCTCCTCTCCTCCCCCCAAGCGACTTTCAATAGTGTCTGTCGGCCTTTCTTTCTTTCTTTCTTCCTCCTATCAACCGCCCAAATCCGAATGTTGCAAGGCCTCGGCAGCCAAACATGACGCCGGCCCAGCGCTCGCTAGCTCCCATCGAAGCTGGCTTCCGCCCATCAGACATCCGGATTCGATCATGGGCTGGCGGATGCCGCAAGCCTGCAAGGGTCCGGCTCGAGGGGTAGCGTCCCCAAGATCCTTGCTAGCAAAGCCGTAAGCTTGACCTTTACGGGCACCCAACGAGCTCTATTGCTTCCCCCCTCCTCTCCCCTCTCCCCCCCCCCCCCCCCCAGCTCCTCGATAGAAATCGCGCTAGGGCTGCATTCTTCCCCATCCGGCGGCGCAAGCTCCAAGGGAATACACGTTCCTCACTGGCCGTGGCGTTTCGAACCGAGCCAAACCTCCTCGCGGCGCGCGCCTCCACGACTCCTTTCTCGTCTTCCGCGTCCTCTTCCGCGTCCACCACCTCCTCCTCCTTCGCCTTGTCACCTCGCTGTCAACCGCCGCGCGCCCGCCTACTGCGCTTACTTGGTCTTCCCGCGCAACAAAGAGACGGCGCCTTCCTGCCACCTTTCTCGGCCGTATCCTTACCGGCCTAAGCTGCCCGAGCCCACAACGGGCCCTTGTTCAACGGCCTTTGGTTGCAAGGCTGCCTCCTTAGTCTATGACGACTTCCCACCGCGGTTCCGAATCCTCCTCCATGGCCCTGCTTTCTTCTTTCCCCCTCCGATGAAGATGTTCATCTCACGCCTCATCTTGTTTGACGACTTCGGCGATGGTATCTCTCTCTCGCTCTCGCTCTCTCTCTAAGTGATGTACTACTGGCACTCTCCGTCGCCGACTTCGCCGACTCGAGCAGGGGCACACGTGCCCTTGTTGCGCCATCCCAGGAAGACAGGTCGTCTAAATCGATCTGAGGTCATTGAGCATGCTCATCGCCCCATTTCATCACAAGTACCGCGGGCAATCTCTGAAGCAATTTTGGCCGTAGACACGCAGCAACACAGGGTCCCCTGTCGATTAAACCAGCCTGCCGGGACCATTGCAGGCAACAAACATTTTTAGTCTCTTTGTTTTCTTCCGGGACTGCTTGTCAAACAATCATCGAGCAAACAAAAGTCCAAGCAAACTGACAACGCTCACGGCGATCGGCGAAGGTCTCGTCGCATCTTGGTAGGAGAGGACTCGATAGATCGATCGGGCTTGATTTCAGGACCAATTTCTGACGGCGGTTCCCTCCCCCTTCTTTCCTCCTGCTCGACCTCTGCTAGCCGGGCGCCCAACGTCGACTCGGCCCCAACGTCTTTTCTCTGCCCCGATGGTCGCTAGCTAGCTAGCTAGCCCCAGCCCTTCAGTCTCCGAAGCCTTATCACTTGAGACGTACGGAATGAGGTTCTGGACCGCGCTCTTCGGCCAAGACAAGTATTCTTCATTGGCAGTGACGCGAGTTCCGCGGTGACTATGGGGAGACTAGGTGAAGCCGTCGATGAGCCCTTGTGGCATGGTCTAGAGAGCCTGCTTATAGGACCTTGATGGACATGGTGGGGAGAGGCGGACATGACATGGCGGCGCTTTTTCGTTTATCTCTTGTCACGCCGGCCATGTTCTGACGCGAAGCAAGCCATCCGTCTACTTCTCCAAACCCGGCCCTAGGCCACCAGAGCTTGCTGAGCGGGAGGGGGAGGGGGAGGGGGGTGTTGGAATATGAAGTTTGGTGCGGTGAGAGAGAGGGGGACTGACTGACAGCATCAAGGGCGGCATCGTCTCCTGAAGAAGGACGGTGGTGGAAAAAAGTGGCATGGCCGTGATCCATCTGCCACGCCGTTCGAGCCAGGATCACCACTTGTCCCCCCTTAGCCATTCCTTGGCACTCAAACGCAGCCCTCGACGACTGCTCTTTCAGCCACTTTCTGCATGCCTGCCCGGTGGTTCCTGTCGACCGCACAGGTCATGCCGCGCGGTGGTGAGTGAAGGGTGGTGGGGGCAAAGCCTCGACGGCGGGTAGGAGGGTCAGACATATACGCCACGCCTGGCGGATGTGCCCCCCCCGGCAAGATGGGAGAAGTCTCTTATGTTTTCTCTCACTTTTCACTATCATTCTCATTCTCACTCTCACTCTCACTAATACTCTCACTCTAACTCTCACTTCCATCATCACCTTCTCCTGAGAAGCTTTTCTTTGTCGTTCCCGATACACCACTACATCAGGTGTTCAGCCCTCCCGACATTTTCGTTTTCCATGTTTCATCGTCTCCACAGACAGGGGCCCCGGTCGATCTCGTTCGAACCCCCCCCTACCCCCCTTGCAACCCCGACCCCTGGGCTGTCTAGTGCAGTGCGTGCAGTGCAGAAGAGACTCGATTCTGGATCTGGGAGATGGGATGCGCATCTGCCCTCCAGCTTACACTAGTTGGAAGGGGAAAGGAGGGGTGTGGGTTTTCGGTTTTCTTCTTTCAGGCATCGTCGTCCTCCTCCCGACCTAGTTGTACTCAGATCGAAGAACAGGAGCAGTCACGCAGGCCCTGTTTACCGTCTCGCTGGGCCGCCGGGGAGGGTGCCCATTGGCTGTCCATCCCCGGCGAGCAAGCGTCGATAGTGAACACACACTCGATACATCCCCCCACCCCCCTTCCAGAGAGTCCATCCATCTGTCTGTCCCCCAATTCCAGTCTGATTCCATCGTCATGGGAAAGGAAGGCCGGTTAGTCCAGATGCCATCTCGTTCAAGGTCTGATGGGGACAAGGCCCAGCACCCTCAACCACGCATGGTCATGTTTTACTATCTCGCCCCAAGGCTAGCCAGACGTCGGTCCAATGACAGGTGATCCGGCAGTCGAGAGAGCTCTTTTCCTCTCACTCGGCTTATGGTTGCGGCGAGGAATGGATCTTCCTTGGGTTCCTGTTCTGTGTCTGTCTGTCCATCTGTCTGTCTGCCCGTCTCTATGTGCCGCCTCTCTCACTCACTTACTCTCTCACTCTCTCTCTCTCTCTCGCTCACTTCGTCTCACTCCCTCCGCGCCCCTCCCCTGGCCCCCCCTCGCATGTACCTCGCCCTCGGTACTTGTCTCCCCTGTCGAGAGAAAAGCATTGATTGCAAACTTGTCTTAATGTTCAGGGATCGAGCCCACTTTCCTGTCGGATAGGGATCCAGACCTATTTGACGACACGCCTCCCCCCCCCTCTCTCTCTCACCCCCGACATACCTACTCTCTGGAATTCCCTCGCAAATTTGCTTCTTGTTTCTTGTTCCTGTCTCTTTTGTGCAAACGCCGAACCATGGCAGTAACAATGTCTGACGGTCCGATCCGGAAGGCCTGCGACCGTTGCCACAGGCAGAAGCTCAGCTGTAAACGCGTCGCCGACGAGGCATGCGAGCGGTGTATTCGGCTCAAGGAGGAGTGCACCTCGAGCCCGTCCCTGCGTTATCGGAAGCAACACCTACAGCAACAGCACCAGCATCAGCACCAGCATCAGCACCAGCATCAGCATCAACACCAGTACCACGGCTCGAATACGTCTCGAGACCATGTACGGAGACAAGCTGTTCCGTCACCCAAGCGGCAACGGACCGACGGCGGGAGCCCTTTCACACACCACGCCGACCTATGTGAGTCTTCTTCTGTGTGTGCGTGTGTGCATGTGTGTGCGTTTGTTTGTTTTTTGTGTGTCTGGGAGCCTATTTGTCTGTCTGTCTGTCTCTCTCCCTTACTGACGACATTCCCCAATGTAGCTATTGTCAAGACCCAGTCTGTCGGGTCCATCTGTGATAACGCAGCATTCGAGGACAATGCCGTCGTTTCACCTGATGCCATGTTGGACATGGTCGACTTCGACTTTGGCTTCGGCCACTCTGCAAGCCTCTATCAACCGGGGCCGAGCCAGGGACATCACCAGCAGCAGCAGCACCAGCACCAACTTCACCAGCAGCCAGTGCCCCAGACCTTCACCGGCAACATGGATGGCTTGATGACGGACCACGGAGAGGCCATTGTCCACTCGTGGAGTCCTGTCCACTCTGTTACCTCGGATTCTGCATTCACATCCCCCATGGCCCCGGAAATAGGCCAGGTCGGCTCTGGAATCTACCCCAGAAGCCCTTCGTCACGCAGGCAGATACCCAAACCGAGCAAGCCACATGGCTCGACGACCCCACAACGCAAGTCCAAGAAACGGATCACGAGGCATAGAGCACGGCAGATCACGCTGCGGCCGTACGCTGGCGGGCAGGGCTCGTCTCCGGAAGGGTGGATGACTCGCATCACCGAAGTCAACTCGCGGCTCTTGCAGCTCTCGTCGGATCTGCCCTTCCAGGCAGAGTCCCAGTCTCAGCCTCGGTCCCAGTCACCCGGGGAGCCCGGCCGGTCCAGCAGCAGCATGGTGTCGACGCCCGAAGACGACGAAGACGGAAGCTCCTCGTTGTGCACTACGACAATGACGACGACGCCTTTCCCCATCGACGAGATGTTCCAGCTCTCGCGTCACTTTGCCGACCTCCTTGCGGAGATGTCCCCGCCGGTGACGGAGGCGGTGGGCTCTCCCGCAAGCGATGACGGGGCCTCGCAGCAGCTCGCTAGACGACTCAACTCCATGTCGGATCCGGCGACCTGTCTCTTGGTGCTGTCGACGTACGTCCGGCTCCTGGACATGTACCAGAAGGTCTTCCGCTGCATTCACTCGGAGCTAGGCCAGCTGGGGCAACTGAGCACGGCGGCGACGATGACGACAAGGAACCCTCTGTTTCAGTCATGGAAGCTTCCCGGCGTCACAGTGGGTTCCTTCACAGTGGACTCGACGCCGTCGCTGCAGATGTCTCTGACGATCCAGCTGGCCGAGGAGTTTCTGTTACAGATGCGGCGGGCGGCGGCTTCTCTCGATCCAGCTCTGCGAGCGGACGGGAGCGGCGGCCCGCCGGCCTCCTCGGGCAAGGCGGCGGTGTTGGACGCGGCGGCCTCGATGTTCTCGGGGGTGGTGGATGTCTCATTCCAAGCCCTGAAGAGGCAAGAAGAGAGCCTGGGCAGGGAGCTAAGGGATCTACGCAAGGCGATGGAGGTCTTCCTCGACGGATGAGGACGGGCGGCGAGGGTGGGCTTCATGGGTCATGTGTCATGTAGCTCAAGCTCAAGCTCAAGCTCAAGCTCAAGCTGCAAGCTGCAAGCTGTTGTCTCTTACTTGACAGGTTTCTATCCATGTGCCTAGCGGCAAAGTGAACGACGGATGGAGGTGGTTTGTTTAAGGAAACGGAGTTTTCTGGAGTTAAGGATGGGGCCAGCCATATCTCGAGACACGGAGATTTAGAGACTCAAAGACTCAAGACACATGAGGAAGTTTCTGAAGCAGTCTCGAAGCCGAAGGGAAGTAAGCGAGACAAAGAGGACGTCTTCCATGGGCAAGTACCCCCCCTCCTCCCCATCTCCCATACTATCGAATGTAATGTTCTATCCGACACTCTATCCACGAGGCAAATGGTACCCAGTTGACTGAATCGAAAAGGTTGCGGAACGGATCGCCCTTCCACATGCCATATCCTCAAGAGGCAAAAGCCCAAGCCCAGCCCCCGTTTTCGTCGTTATCTCTGGTTGCCTTCCGGCTGGCTTCGGGTGCTCCCATCGCCATCGCCGAAGCAAACACCACGACACGTTGCCGGCATCGTCCATCAGTCCATGTGGTCGAAAGAGGAAGAAGGAGACTTGTAAAGTCAAGCCACCCGGGGCCGCCAGCGACGCCAGCTCGAAAAAGCTCGAACAAGTTTGGTGATGAGAAGCGGGCTAAATAGGTCGGACGTCGTCGTTTATGTCGTCGTCCTCATCCGTTAGCCGGGCTAGTCAACGCCGATGCCGGTGGCCGTTCGAGACATTCGGCGATGGAACTCCGAACCACCACCACCACGGCTACCTCGCACCCCCTTTCTTCTCTTTTCTCTCCTTTGCCCTACTACCATGAACACCGAACCCTTCAACCCTGTCATACACACAGACATTCGCACACATACACACCCTCCTTCGGCACACTCCCCCTCCCCCCCCCCCGGACCTTGGAAGAACGTGGCTTGTGCAGACAGCACGGTAGGCCCTTCTCCCTTGCTTTTTCTTCTTCTTCTTCTTTCGGCATGGGGGAGGGGAGGGCATAGGGTATGGACACACACGCCCCCTTCCCCATCGAGTGTCGGCACTGTCTGACAGGGAGGCCGGCACGTCGCTCGCACGTCGAAGATGATGATGATGCTGCCGCTGCAGTGAGAGGTGGTTTTCTATATATCCCTTCGCTTCGCACCGTTCACCATGAATGACTCTCCCCCTTCCAGAGAGCATCCATCATCACGTTCCCCTTCCAATTCTTCTCTATTATTATTCCTATTCCTCTTTAAAGTCCACCCTACCACAAACAACAACACACCCACACACACATCTTCCCACATACACACATACACACACACACACACACATACACAGTTGGATTCCACAGTCCAAGTGTTGCTGGCTGGGCTTATACGAGCCTCACGGGACTATACCCCTTCCCCCATCCCGTGATTCGCCTCTACTCATACTGCCTCTCTCTTCATAATTCATAATACATCCATATAAATACCCACCCCCTCCCTTCCAAGACAGACATGTCTACATACAAGAGACCCCAATCCGAGCCCATTGCCATTGTCGGCACGGGGTGTCGGTTTGCTGGCGACGTCACCTCCCCCTCAAAGCTATGGGACCTCCTCACAAACCCTAGAGACCTCTCGCAAGAGGTGCCCTCAAACCGGTTTCACGCCCAGGGCTTCTACCATGCCGACGGCGAGTACCACGGCGCAACAAACGCCACGCAGGGCTACTTCCTCGAGCAGGACCACCGCGTCTGGGACGCCGGCTTCTTCAACATTACGCCAAAGGAGGCCGAGGCCATTGACCCGCAGCAGCGCATCATCCTCGAGGTTGTCTACGAGGCGCTCGAGTCGGCCGGGTACAACATCGAGAGGTACGCCGGCCGCAAGGTGGCCGTGTTCGCCGGGCTCATGACGGCCGACTACGACACGCTATGCCAGCGCGACGACATCACGTCGAACCAGTACTTCGCCACGGGCAACTCGCGGGCGATCCTCTCGAACCGGATATCCTACTTCTTCAACTTCCGCGGCCCGTCCATGACCATCGACACGGCCTGCTCGTCGAGCCTCGTGGCGCTGCACCAGGCCGTCCTGAGCCTGCGGTCCGGCGAGTGCGAGATGGCCTGCGTGGCGGGCGCCAACCTGATGATCACGCCGGAGCAGTTCATCAGCGAGGCCAGCCTGCACATGCTCAGCCCGACGGGCAAGTCGAGGATGTGGGACGTGTCCGCCGACGGGTACGCCCGCGGCGAGGGCTTCGCGGCGCTGTTTGTCAAGCCCCTGTCCCAGGCCCTCCGGGATGGCGACTCGGTCATCAGCATCATCCGCGAGACGGGCGTCAACTCGGACGGCCGCACTCAGGGAATCACGATGCCGAGTCCCCTGGCCCAGGCCGAGCTGATCCGGGACACGTACCGCCGGTCCGGTCTGGACGCCCTGAGCCCGACCGACCGGTGCCAGTACTTCGAGGCCCACGGCACGGGGACGCAGGCGGGCGACCCGAGAGAGGCGCAGGCCATCTCGACGGCCTTCTTCGGCGACGAGGCATCGGCCGCGGCAGACAAGGACGAACAGAAGCTCGTCGTTGGTTCCGTCAAGACGGTCATCGGCCACACCGAGGGTGCCGCGGGCCTCGCCGGCCTGCTGAAGGTTGTCCATGCCATGATCAACCGCTCGATCCCGCCCAACCTGCACCTGGAGACGCTGAACCCGAGCGTGAGACCGTTCTACGGCCACCTCCACGTCCCCGTCGACATTGTCCCATGGCCCCGGGCCCCGGCCGGTCAGCCGCTCCGCGGGAGCGTCAACTCGTTCGGCTTCGGCGGCACCAACTCGCACGCCATCATCGAGCGGTACGAGCCGAGCATCCACGATCAGGTCGCGAGGCACTTCGCCCCGGCCTTGGAGGTGTCTGCTGCTATCCGGACTACCCCTGCGTATGATCTGGAGGCACCCTCCGTTGGACTCCCGTTGCTGCTCTCGGCCAAGTCGCAAAAGTCTCTCGTCGCCGTTGTCCAGTCCCTACGCGACTTCATGGGGACTCAAACCGACAAGTCGGCCGACGAGGTCGCCTGGAACTTATACGCCCACCGCTCAGCGCTGACGTACCGCACCTCCGTCAGCAGCGACTCTCGTGAAGGTATCATCGCCAGCCTCGACGGACTCCTCGCCAAGGCTGGGTCGTCGTCGAACCCGGAGCTCGGCGTCCGGGCCAAGCTGGATGGCGGCGAGGTCAAGACGCTCGGCATCTTCACCGGCCAAGGGGCCCAGTGGTCCGGCATGGGCCGCCAGCTCTTCCACTCCAACGCCGTCTACCGCACCGCCATCGAGTCTCTCGAGAAGGTCCTCCGGAGCTGCCCCCATCCTCCCACATGGTCCCTCGTAAACGAGCTCATCCACCAGGAGGACGCCACGCGCATCAACATCGCCGCGCTGTCCCAGCCCCTCTGCACAGCCGTCCAGATCGCCCTCATCGACCTCCTCGCGAGCCTCGGCGTCTCGTTCCACACCGTCGTCGGCCACTCCTCTGGCGAGATCGCGGCCGCGTATGCCGCAGGCGTGCTCAGTGCCCGCGACGCCATGCTCATCTCCTACTACCGCGGCAAGTCCGCCCACCTCGCCGGCGGCCAAGACGGCGGCAAGGGCATGATGATGGCCGTGGGCATGACCCGCGCTGAGGCCTCGGCCCTCTGCGAGCGGGACGGTGTCCGAGGTCGCGTCTGGGTCGCCGCCAGCAATGCGCCCTCCAGCGTTACGCTCTCGGGCGACGTCGACGCCGTCAAGGCGCTCCAGGCCGAGTTGACCGAGGACAAGAAGTTCGCCAGGCTCCTCGTCGTCGATACGGCGTACCACTCGGCGCACATGGAGCGGCCGGCCGCGCAGTACATGAAGGATCTGGCGGGCTGCGGCATCGAGCCGAGAGAGCGGAACTCGGCAACCGTGTGGGTGTCTAGTGTCTACGCCGACGGCACGGAGCCGAGCATCGAGGAGCTCAAGGGCAGCTACTGGAGAGACAACATGGTCAAGCCCGTCTCCTTCTACGAGGCCATCGACCTTGCTCTCACCTCTCGGGGGCCGTTTGCCAGCGCAGTTGAGGTCGGACCTCATCCCGCTCTCAAGGGACCCGTCCAGCAGACCGTTAAGGCCGTCACCGGCGGTGTCCTCTCGTACGCCGGCGTCCTCGACCGCAAGAAGGATGACAGACACGCGTTTGCCGAGTTCCTCGGCTTCACTTGGAACTACTTCGGCACCGACGCCATCGACTGGAAGCCCCTGGTCTCGAACTCGTCCCAGCCCAACCTCCTCGGCTCGAGGATGGAGCTGCCGTCGTACCCCTGGGACCACAGCCAGATGCACTTCCGCGAGTCCCGCGTCGCCCACCAGTACCAGTTCCGCCAGCAAGGACCCCATGAGCTGCTCGGCGTCCGCACCCGCGACGACACCGAGTTCGAGCTGAGATGGCGCAACATCCTCAAGCTCGAGACGGTGCCGTGGATCCAGCACCACAAGTTCCAGGGCCAGGCTCTTCTCCCGGCGTCTGCGTACTGCGTGTTGGCCCTGGATGCCGCGAGGGCATTCCTCAATGGCCGCCCGGCCGCCGTTGTCGAGCTCACGGACCTCGAGTTCATGAGCGGCATCTCCCTCGAGTCCAATACCTACGGAGTCGAGACGCTCGTGTCCCTGAGCATCCAGCCTTCCTCCTCCTCTACCAAGGGAGGGGGCCGCCTGGCCGGCAAGGTCATCGATGGAGCCTTCACCATTACCTCGTGCTACGCAGACGGTGTCACGCCGATGCAGAAGAACTTCACGGGCAACCTGCGCATCTACCTCGGCGAGCCTTCCGAGGATGCTCTCCCGGCACGAGACCCGGCCACGGCCGAGACGCTGCCGGCCGACACGGACTCGTTCTACCAGATGATGTCGGAGATCGGGCTGGACTACACGGGGCCTTTCCGGGCTCTCGAGGACATCGACCGGCGGTACAACTACTGCTCGGCGACGCTCCAGAGATTCCACGAGGCCGACACCACGGGTCTCGGCGTCAGCCCGGCGACGCTAGACAGCTGCTTCCACTCCGTCTTCGCCGCCGTGGCCTCGCCTGGCGACAAGTCGCTCTGGACATCCTTCTTGCCGAGGAGCATCGACAAGATCCGCTTCAACCTGGCCCTATGCGACACAAAGCGTACAGAGCAGGGTGGTTCGTCTTCTTCTCTGGTGGTCGACTCGGTCATCACGCAGGAGATCCCGCGCACCAAGACGGCGACGACCAAGTTCGTGGGCGACATGGGCATCTACAACGCCCGCGGCGAGATGGAGATCCAGGTCGAAGGCCTGATGGTCGCGTCGTTCGCCAACTCCAGGCCCGAAGACGACAAGGAGCTCTACCTGACGACCGTCATGGACCTCGACCCGGAGCACGAGATGGTCACGGCCGACCTCAGCCAGGAGGACGTCGCCACGGAGCGCGTGCTGCTCGAGGCCTGCGAGAGGGTCGCGCGGTTCTACGTCCATGACGAGGCCTCCCTCAAGGACATCGCCATGTCGTCGTCGTCTCCCACCTTCTTCACCCCTCCCGCGACGCCTCACTCTCCTACGAAAGCCGTCTCTTCTTTCTCCTCCGCCTCGTCTGCGCCGACCGAGACGACTGCCAGTCCCTGGCCGCAGGACACGCCCGAGACCCTCGACGCCTACATCGCGCAGTCCCCCTTCCAGCACGCTCTCAGCTTCATCCGCCTGCTGGGCGAGAACATCCCGGACGTCCTCCCGGCCATGTTGTCGACCATCATCCAGGAGGCCAAGCAGCTGTACCGCTTCCGGTCCCACGTCAGCCGTGTCGTCTCCCAGCTTGCCCACCGCTACCCGCGCATGCGCGTGCTGGGCCTCACGGACCCCGAGACGGCCCTCACGGAGCACGTCATCGACGGCCTCGGCACCTCGTTCGTGTCGTACACCGTCGGCACCGAGACGGACAAGAACCTGCTTGCGCGGTTCTCTTCCGAGGCCGTCCGGAGAAAGATTGACACGGAGAAGCACACCCGGATCCTGGAGAACGACGGAGAGGACAACAACAGCAACAACAACTCGTCCCTCCAGCCCTTTGATCTGGTCGTGCTGACGACGTCCGTGATCAAGGGCGCCGAGCAGCGTGACAGGCTCAAGCAGGTCCGGAGCCTCATGAAGCCCGGGGGCTACCTCATCCTCATACACGAGTCCATGAGCCCCCTCCGGGACCGACTCCGGCGGGCGTTCGGCGTCAAGAGGCTGGCCGAGGAGCCCCTGACACCGCCCGAATGGCCGGACCTTCTGGACGAGTGCGGCTTCGCGCGGGTCTCCAAGAACGCCGAGCAGTTCTTCGCGCCGGACTTTTCTCTCATCGTCCGGCAGGCCGAGTCGGACCTCAAGCAGACGGCACTGGCTCCACTTTTATCTTCCGGTCGCCTCGGCTCCGTAGTGGGGCAACCCCGGGTAGCCGGACACACCGTCATCATCGGCGCGGCCGAGAACACGGCCGAGCTGTCCACGGAGATCCACGAGAAGCTGGCCCCCCTGTGCGACAGCATCGACGTCATCGCCGACATCGACGCGCTCCAGCCGGCCGTCTTCAACGAGATCTCCTCCGTCGTCTTCCTCGCCGACCTGGACGAGCCCATGATGAGCACCATGACCCCGGCGCGCCTCGAGCTCTTCCGCGCCCTCATGGCGCCCGAGAAGGTCGTCCTCTGGGTCACGATGAACTCCCGCGCCGGCAACCCGGAGCACGCGGCGACCTTTGGCTTCGCCCGCTCCATGCTCGCCGAGATCCCCAGCCTGAAGCTGCAGATGCTCGACCTCGACTCGCGCCGGGACGCGGGCGGCATCGTCGCCGAGACCTTCCTCCGTCTCGGCATGCGGGACCTCCGCGCCGCCGCCGCCGACGGCGAACTCCTCTGGAGCCACGAGAACGAGATCTTCATGGAGCACGGTCGCCGCCTCGTGCCGCGCATGCTGCCCTGGAAGGAGGGCAATGACCGCGTCAACTGCCCGCGGCGACTGGTCTCGGACGAGGTCAACACGCTCCGGCAGTGCGTCGAGGTCGTCTCGTCTCAGTCCGGCGATGGCTCGGCCGCTTACACGACCAACATCGTCGAGGAGACGGACATGGATGAAGGTAGTATCGGCGGCGGCGGCGTGGGCGGCATGGCGATCCCCGAGCAGAGCGTCATCCAGGTCGCCTACAGCTCCGTCGAGGTCGTCAACTTCGGGCTCAAGTACGCCTCCCACGTCTGCATCGGTAAGGAGGTCACCTCGGGCGAGCTGTGCCTCGCCATGGCCAAGTCCAACTCGTCCTACGTCACGGTGCCCGACTCGTGCGTCTTCCAGCTGAGCAGCAGCAACATCGACCCCAAGCTGCTCCTGGGCCTCGTCCTGCGCTACATCGTCGCTCTGTCCGTAGCCGAGGACATGATGGAGCAGACCGTTCTCCTCCTGGAGCCCGACGCCGCGCTCCTCGAGTGCATGAGGGAGGTCTTCGAGGCCAAGGGCGCCACCGTCGTCGCCTGCACGACCACCTCCTCTGCGAAGAACAAGGGCTTTGGCCAACGGTATATCCACCCTTACGCCAGCAACCGCGAGCTCAAGGCCCTCTTCCCGGCCGCCGGCGCCGCCATCATCGACTTCCTCCCGGAGGGCAGCGAGCTCTCCGAGGCCATCCTCGACTGCCTCCCCGAAAACTGCGAGTACCACTCCCGCTTCTCCCTGCTGACCTCGGAGCACGTCGTCGCCCTCGGGGACTCGATGGACATCGAGCACCTCTGGGAGATGGCCATCGGCAAGGCCATCACCAACGTCAGGAGCGCCAGGGGGGCTCAGATTGGCCTCCCGGATCTCGAGACCATCTCGGTGCCGCAGCTGCTGGACCACCACACGGCGAGCAGCAAGCCCTTCCAGATGCTCGACTGGCGCGCCGAGCGTAAGGTGCAGCACGTCGCGAAGCCCCTCTTCGGCACGCAGCTCCTCCGGCCCTACAAGACGTACGTCCTCGTCGGCCTCACGCGCGACATGGGCCAGAGCCTCTGCAACCTCTTCTTCGAGCACGGCGCCCGCCACCTCGTGCTCGCGAGCCGCAACCCCAACATGGAGCCGCGATGGATCGCCGACCTCGCCGCCAAGGGGTGCCAGGTCCGCATGGAGCGGCTCGACGTCACGAGCGTCGACAGCGTCCGGACTTTTAAGCAGCGCCTGGCCTCTCCCGCCGAGGACGGCGGCTGCGGCATGCCCCCCGTCGCCGGCATCGTCAACGGCGCCATGGTGCTCGACGACCGCGTCTTCGCCCAGATGGACGTCGACACCTGGGACCGCGTGCTGCGTCCCAAGACGGTGGGGTCCAGCAACCTCGACGCCGTCTTCTGCGAGGCGGACATGGAGTTCTTCATCATGACGTCCTCCTTCGCGGCCCCCGGCGGCCACGGCGGCCAGAGCAACTACGCCGCGGCCAACATGTACATGAACGGGCTCGCGGCGAACCGGCGCCTCCGTGGTCTCGCGGGCTCGGTGCTCAACATGGGCGTCGTCTACGGCCTGGGCCTGCTGCACCGCGAGCGCAACGACATCTATGCGTTCCTCGAGCGGGACGGCTACCCGCCCATCTCGGAGCGCGATATCCACCACATGTTCCTCGAGGCCATCGTCGCGGGTCGCCCGGTCGAGGGCCAGGTTTACGACATCACGACGGGGCTGAGCCGGTACGCCGTCAACCGCGAGGACCTGCTGCACTGGCAGAGGGACGCGCGCTTTTCGCACTTCACCTTTGACGATGGCGAAGAAGCCGGCGGCGAGGGAGGAAACGAGGGCAAGATCAGCCTGAAGGACGCCATCAGGGCCGTCGTCGTCGAGGGCGGCGTCGACGAGGTGGCGCGCGTCTTGACCGAGGGCTTCGCGCGGTACCTCGAGGTCGTCCTCGGACAGGGCGAGGGCAGCGTCAAGGGCGAGCACAGCGTCGGCGAGCTGGGCATGGACTCGCTCGTCGCCGTCGAGGTGAGGGGCTGGTTCTGGAAGGTCGTCGAGAGGGATGTCTCGGTGATGAAGATCCTCGGCAGCGCAAGCGTCGCGAAGTGTAAGTGGCTCCCCCTCTTCTGATAACTCTTGTTTCCATTCCTCCAAGACTCGAGACTGACTTTTGAGTAGTATGCCACGAGGTTGCTGAAGGCTATGTCAACGAGAAGAGCAAGGCATAAAATGCTTTGGGACGGACCCAAAGAGGTCGGCAGAAAGACACGGTTGGGGGATTTTCTTTATCCTGTTTGATTGTTCTTTTTCAGGCGCAAGGTATGGATGAGAAGGTCTCTTTGAGTCTGATGGGTTGGGCCACGGCGCTTCGAACTGGACTGGAAAAGGCCGGCTTGGTGGTTGGGACTGACTTGGGGTTTTGTTTACGCGTGCTTGGAGTTGTTTGCCTGTTTTGGGACTCTCTACCAGTCTTCCAGGGTTGTCTGTCTGTCTGTTTGTTCTGTGCTGTTTTCTTACATTCTGGAGTTGTTCGTGTGGGTTGGAGGGTCTTTGCTACGATATACCACGGTCTCTACATATCTTATCATACTCAGTTGGCGTCGTTAGTTATCAGTAAGCAGCTTGTTCTTCTACTTGGAAACTTGCGTCTTCTTCGTGAAACTATTCAACGTCTGGTAATCAGACTCCCATAGAAGAACCCTCAGTGCTTCTGCCCTGCTCACAAGAGACTCAAATGACGTCCTTGGATTTGAGCCATGGAAATCGAGATACGTGGCCAAGCGGTTCCGTCTCCCAGCCCAAAGCAGTTCAAGAACCAAGACAAGATCCCGCTCATCCGGTGACGGATGTGGAGAACCGTTGCTCTTTTCGGACTGGGGATGCCCTCCCTCCGCGTCCCCGCATCGCACCACGTTCCCACCCTGTCCTCTCAGCATCCCCTCCCCCTCCAGCTTGATACCCGTCACTTCTCATTCGCCAACTCTCTCTCCTCTTATTCTTTTTTAGGCCAGGCCACACCATACGTTACCAAAGCAATCCGGGGACCTGGGTCTTTCGAGACCGCCTGCTCCCATCCACCCACCCCATCCCGCCAGGAACACAACTCTGGGCACGAATCTCCGCACCCGATGCTTGATTCCATGGGCCACCGTCGATCCTTTTCCCGCCAATGACGGAGTGGCTGCCCCGCCATCCCCCGGAGCTGCGATGACCACTGCAGGCTTCGGAGCCCGCCCCCGTTCAGGTTGCCAGCTTCCCGCTTTGGTCTGGGTTTGCAGAATGGAGCTCTCTTCCGCATGCAGATGGGCCGACGGAGGTCAGGGGAGGGAGAGAGAGAGGGGCAACGAACTGGTCGGGGACATCTATATAACCACACGGCTCACCATGATGTTTGCTCTTGCTCTCTAGTTTCCCCCTGTTGGTCTCTCCCTCGCGTCACTCGGTCTTCCATCAACAATGGCTCGCATCACGGCTTCCGTCCTTTTCACCGCCAGCTTGGCACTCACGGCCAACGCTCAAGCTCCCGTCTGGGGACAATGCGGCGGTAACGGCTGGGGCGGCTCGACCAGCTGCGCCGCTGGATCGTACTGTTCCTCGCAGAATCCCTGGTATTGTGAGCAACTCTCATGAATCAAGACGACCGAGCTGGTGATGATGTTGACTGCTTCCAGATCAATGCGTCCCCGGAACCACGCCGGCGGCGTCCTCGACCAGGGTCACCAGCGTCCCGGCCTCAACCACCACAAGCCGCGCCGTGACGACTACCGCCTTGACGACCACCGCCGCTTCTGTGCGCTCAAGCTCGTCCTCCCGCGCCCCGTCGTCAACATCCGTCCCCGTGCCAGTCCCGTCCGGTCCCAAGTACTTCATTACCTTGTAAGCAATCCCTTTCTCGAGCCCTTTCTTTATCCACCTTGCCATCCCCTTCGACCGTACACCCACCAGGCAAGCCACTACTAAACCCTTCCCAGCGGCGACTCATACTCCCAGACGGGCTTCAATATCAACTCGACAAAGCCCAACCCTCAGAACCCGCTCGGCAACCCGGCTCTGCCCGGCTGGACCGCCAGCGGCGGCCTCGACTGGGTCGGCTTCATGGTGACGCAGTTCAACGCCTCCCTGACTTACTCCTACAACCTCGCCTACGGCGGCGCCACCACCGACGCCAGCCTCATCGCCCCTTACACCAGCACCGTCCTCAGCTTCATCGACCAGGTCACCGAGTTCTCGCGCAGCCTGGCCCCGCGACCCGCCTGGGCGCCGTGGACCGCCGACAACACGCTTGTCGGGGTGTGGATGGGCGTCAACGACGTCGGCAACGCGTTCTGGTCGTCGAACCGCGAGGCGCTGCTCGTCCAGGTTCTCGCCAAGTACTTTGAGCAGTTGCAGATTCTGTACGACGCCGGCGTGAGGAAGTTTGTCCTCCTCAGCGTGCCACGTGAGTTCTCTTTTCGCTTCGCTTTCTCGTCCAGGATCTGTCTTCTCCTCCTCGTGGGAAACATGCATTCCAGCCCCCCCCCCCTAAAGAGTCGACGACGAAGACACCAAAGACTAACACAACTCACAGCAACCCAAAAGACCCCCCTCATGCTCGCCAACGGCGCCGACTCCAACGCCCAGCTCGCGGCCGCCATCAAGCAGTACAACGACCTCATCGTCAGCAACCTCGCCGCCTTCAAGACCAAGAACGCCGGGGTCACGTCCTGGATCGTCGACACCGCCGCCGCCTTCGACAAGGCCATCGCCAACCCGACGGCCTACGGCGCACCCGATGCCACCTGCTTCAACGGCGACGGCGTCAGCTGCCTGTGGTTTAACGACTACCACCCGGGCGTGCAGATCCAGCGTCTCGTCGGGCAGGCCGTCGCACAGGCCGTCGGCGCGCCGTGGTTCACCGGTGAGTTGATTCTGTCAATGGGGGAGATGAAGATGTCAAGTTGCTGACTTTGCTTAATAGCGTAGTGTAACTAGTATTGGTTTGATGTGGTTTGGCCATGAATAAAACTCCATATGTGATCTTTGTAGTTTCAAGTTTAAGTAAGACCCGTGATGTAATCTTCAGTGCATCGTCCACTTGTCAAATGCCAGTGAGAAATGCCCTTCAGTCATAAATCATGTCCAGAGAGGTCCTTTAGGAGTATTATCCAACACCATCTCAAACGCTTCCATAGCTCAGGTATAGGCCCTCGACTTATGAGAAGATTCAAAATGAGACGAATGGACTTCTTCCAAGACAAAGTGAGATTGTTTATCTGCCTCTTGAACTATCACTGAAACCCAACCTCCAGAGTCCGTACTATTAGATCTTATCACGACTCAAAAGATCTTCACTCACAAACACAACCCTATTCTTTCCGATCGCAGCTTCTTTCCAGCCCTTCTCAACATCCTTGAACCCAATCACTGTAACGTTGTTCCCCTTCAACCCCGAGCTCACACCCACCATCCCTCCAAGCTCTTTCGCATACTCCGCCATCGTCCAGCTGCCCGGACCGGCTCCCCGGATCGCAACCCTCTTACCCCTCAGAATGGCCCCGGGAAGACTGATATCCCCGTCGCCAGACACGGAGCCAACATGGACGAACTGCACTTCCCTCTCCGAGGCGGGCAGCGCCTTGAGCAGATCCACGACGGGGGGACCGTAGACGTAATCCAACACAACGTCCACCTCCCCCAGCCTCGACCAGTCCGTCTCCCCTCCCGCGCGGAGGACAATCCGCTCGTCAAGCTCCATCTCCGCCATGGCCGCCGCGTTCCGCGCGATCCCAACTACCCTCCCAGCGCCCTTTGAGCGCGCTACGTCCACCGCGACCCTCCCGCTGGCGCTCGTGACGCCCAGGATCGCCACCGAGAACCCGGGCTCCCGCACTGCCGTCGCCGCGGCGGCGCGCGCTGCGAAGGCCATCCAGCTGCTCATGACGGGGTTCGTGTAGGCCGCGACGGCGACGGCGTCGGCGGTCTCGGGCAAGGGGGCCAGCATGTCGCGCTCGATGTTGACGAACTCGGCAAAGGAGCCCGTGGCGAGCGCGGAGAAGTAGTAGCGCTGCCCCGTGGTCGGATCCTCGCCGACGCCGTCGGCGCCGGGGAGGTGCGGCAGAGTCGTCGATGTGTAGTGCTTCCCGGCGGCGCGGGAGAGGACCAGGCGGTGGACGCCGGCCGCGAGGACGCGCAGGCGGATCTGGGTCGGAGACGGCGGCGGGAGGTCGGCGGCGGTTGTGTAGGTTGGGGGGGATCCCCACGAGTTGACGAGGGCCGCGTGCATGATGCCGCGGTTACCGGGAACAATGAGGTCGAGATGGTTTGAGGAGGACAGTAACGTCGGGTAGAAGCACGTAATCAGACGGACGGACCTTTTCATAACTAAAGCCCAAAACAGTGTACAGATATAAGGGCGTCTCTGGGTTTATATACACTAATACTAGTCCATGGTGAGTAAGGACTGTGCAGTGGCGCTCTTGGTCACCGGTGGATGAGTAAGTCCCCCCCCCCTCGAGAACACACGCATTCATCGCGGGGTCGCTGCGGGTTGCTGAGCGCGCATACATTGATAGCAACCGCTCACTCGGCTTTAATCTGTGGTCCCGAGGGTGTACCTTTTTGTTGATTGAACAAAGACTGGTTGGATTCGTTTGTTGCCCCGGTGGCGAGACCGACACGAACAGGCCTCCTTTCCGCAACAAGCCTTTTCAAGGGTGAAAGAAGGCATCGTCAGACGGAATGACGTGTGATGATGGAGCAAAATACTACTTCAAGTTGAGGCCGAAGAGTGGGCTTGGGTGGAATAAGATTATGCGTCACCGGATGTCGGCACAGAGAACGAACCGTCCGCCGGTGTTTTTTGAGAGCCAGGAATTCTCCGTTTCCGAAGGCAACGATTCTCCTCGGGGCCGAAGACCGAGCTACTTTTCGGGGACCGCACGAAGCATCGGAGGTGGACCGCCGGCAGTCTTTGACGACTGTTGTTCTTGATGGCCCGCAGACATCGATGGTAATGTCTCATTCATGCATCACGAACCTCGTAGGAATGGGAGATTAGGTTGTAGGTAGCTGCGTTCTATCCCGCATCATTTCCAGAGTCTTTTGGGGTCACATCCACTGGAAACAGTCTCGGCAATGTTTAATCCGACGCCGCTTCCCACGAGTTCTAACCCGGCTTCCTATGATCTCCCAAACACGAGCGGTAGTAGTAGAAGGAGGAAGTAAGGTTAGGGTGCCCAAAAGCCCTTCATCAAACAAGCCGTGATGTTGTTATCTCCAAAGCAACAGAAACATTGGTCACTAGCTGTTAAGGGCTGGAAGCCTTCTGTGCCGTGTTGCCCATGCTGTCGTTCGTGTTGCTCAAACGACTGACAGGTGAACGTCGCCTAGGTATCCCAATCTTGTCAGACCCCGGACCAAAAGGTTGGCGGTCAAGATGGGAATCAAGAAAGGCAAGTTCTTTCGGCATAGGGTACTGGCGCACCCACCCTCGACGCAAAATCACGGTGTGATCAAGACGCGCCCTGGCTGCGGGTTGGTTACACGACGAGTTGTCTATCTATGCGGAGCAGCGGTAGGGGTAGACTTACCTTGCCTTATTAAAAGTGCCTCCAGCTACAACAGGCTAGACTAGGGGCTTGCTGATGTGTTTGTACGTTGTGGCTTTAGACGCCATCCCCTTGGGCTGGTAGAATTGCATCTTTGCCAGCTGCATGGATTGCTACGCACACGACGTGGTAGGGCAAACTCATGCTGAGAGTGGCTTCATGTGGAAGATGACTGCATCTCACAGCAGTCGTTGCGTTGCATCTCACCTGTAAACCTTTTACCCCATGTCTCAGTGACGACCCGAAGAAAGCCACAAACAGGAGGCAGCAAACATGTTTGCCTATTCCATGCAGCTTGCGTCTGTTTGCAATAACTAACTCAAAACACCACTGGGGCCAACCGAACCCTTGTCTTGCGAGGGTGGCGAGGCAAGACTGTAAGCAGTAATTACTGCAAACGCAACATTGCAAGGCACCGTTGCACCGGCGTGCGGTTATGCTTTGCTGTAGAGTTCATCCATCGCCGCGCCTTGTCAGGTCTCGAAGAGTGAGACTTCCCCTCGACAGTTGAGAGCTCACATGGAGCACAAAGCGCAGCGGGCCGAGTATTGGTAGCACTGCATCCCCGATTATGCGTGTCTCGGTTGCATGCTTCTGTGATATCATGCTTACATCTCCGTGCCCAAAAGCAGGCGAATCCCCCGTGTTTCTTTCCTTCTGCAGACTCATTTTGAAAAAGATCGATAAAAAGCTTTGCAACGAATCATTATCCTTCCATCGACATGTCCGCCAAGATGGACAATTCCACGAAAGAGAGCACCATCGAAGTGGTCAGCCACGGGTCTGCCATCTCGACTGATGGTGGCGACCACAAGTTGGAAAGCAGGATCCGTCTCAAGACCGACCTTTGCGTCATTCCACTGGCTGCCCTCATCTTCATGTTCTGCTTCATCGACCGGTCCAACATTGGCAACGCTCGCCTGGCGGGGCTGGAAAGGGATCTCGGCCTCGTCGGCTACGACTTCAACTCGGTGAACACCGTCTTCTACGTCTCGTACATCGTCTTCGAGATCCCTTCCAATGTCCTCTGCAAGATCGTCGGCCCCGGCTGGTACCTCCCGGGGCTCACCGTTCTCTTTGGCCTCCTTGTAAGTCTGGTCCTCAAACATGTCTGCTTGCTGTGTTTGGTGGCAAATACTAAGTTCTTCTCGAGACCGTTGCCAGCGCCTATGTCAACAATTACTCGCAACTGGCCGCCTGCCGGTTCCTCCTCGGCATTGCAGAGTCTGGCATTATGCCGGGCCTGTCGTACTATCTCTCGCGCTTCTACACGCACTCGGAGCTCACCTTTCGCCTCTCGCTCTACATCGTCATGGGGCCCCTCGCCGGTGCTTTCGGCGGTCTTCTGGCGTCCGCCATCCTAAGACTCCAAGGTTTCGGTGCTCGGATTCCTCCGGGATCTTGGCGCGCCATATTTGCCGTGGAAGGCATCTTGACGGTCGCCGTGGGTTTGCTCTCCCTGGTCCTCTTGACCGATAGACCCGAGACGGCCCGCTTCTTGAGTCCTGAGGAGCGCGAGATCGCCGCCAACCGCTTGAAAGAAGAAAGAATCGGCACTACCGTCATCTTGGACAAGATCAGCAAGACCAAGATGATCAAGGGAGCCATCAACCCGGTCACGGCCACCACGTCCATCTGCTTCATGTTCTGCAGTCTTTCGATCCAGGGTCTCGCTCTCTTCGCCCCGACGATAGTCAGGTCCATCTACCCCGATGTGCGTCATCCCCCTTTTTGAAAACCCCATCCCGATATCTGGTGTCTAAACAGTCACGGAAACAGGCCAGTGTCACTCGTCAGCAGCTATTGACTGTCCCTCCGTACGCCTTCGGAGCCGTCTGTCTCTTGTCCATGTGCTTCGCCAGCTGGAAGCTCAATAGACGCCAGGTGTTCATGGTCTCCTGCGCGCCGCCCATGATGATTGGCTACTTCATATTCCTGTGTACCGATCACACGCAGACGACAGCTCGGTACGCGGCCGTCTTCCTCATGGCGAGCACGTCCTTCATTCTCGGACCCCTTTGCCATGCGCAGGCCAGCGCCAACGTCAGCTCCGACACGGCCAGGAACATGTCCATCGCGATCTGCATGTTCTTTGGCAACGTCGGCAGCCTGGTCTCCACGTGGTCCTTCTTACCGAGCGACGCTCCCAACTACCCCATCGGCTGCGGTCTGAACTTTGCGACGTCCACGCTCATCATGATCACCGCCGCCGGAGCGTGGGTATGGATGCGCCGGGACAACAGCAGGCGGGATCAGAAGAACGCCGACGCCGAGCTCGCTTCTTTGAACTCGAAGGAGGCGGAGCAGCTTGAATGGAAACATCCTGCTTTTCGCTGGAGGCTTTAAGGCGACGGGGAGATGTTTTTTTATCTCGCTGAAAGGTCACGCCGAGGACTTGTTAGGCCCTCGCTGCAATTTCTTGCAGCTTATCCACGCCAACAGCTATGGGAAAGGGAACGTTGGCGCCATCCCCTCGCCAGTCGATGGCTTCTTCGATATGACCAGCATGATAGAGACAGCAAAGGCAGTGGAAAGCGGCATTTCGGCTGTCATTTCAGAGATCTGACTGAATGTGTTACGGTAGATCAATCTTGGGAACCAATGCGAAAGGATGTACATATAACAACAGATTTGTAACTGAGATACCATAAATCGATCCCGCAGTCAACCAGAGGAGAATGATCTTCTTGCGAACCTTTTGCCTGTCGGAGACTCTCGCTTCAACCATGACGTTGCGTTGTGTACGTGTAACAACTAGACGCGAGACATAATCGTTGGCGGGAAATTTGTCCAGACACAAGGGTCGAGCTGCCAAGTTTGATGGAGATGCATACATAAGTAAGCGCTAGGCTACCCTTGACGTTGAGGTATTTAACTCCCGATTTGACCAGATCGCCGCCCGTTGCCTTTACTCCAATACTACGCAGTTGCAGCATCCATTTCTCACGATATCTCTCGGCTCCGACGATGGGCTCCCCAGGCGAATCATCCGGTACAGACGCGGCCCAGGGCCCCATCCCCCTCGTCATCAACGGAAAGGATGTCGTGACGGAGACGACGTTTCCAAAGGTCGGACCCCTCGAGAACAAACAGATCTGGACCGCGTCGGCCGCCTCCGAAGCGGACGCCATCGCCGCCGCCGACGCGGCGCAGGCCGCGTTCCCGGCATGGTCCAAGACGAAGCCGTCACGCCGCCGTGACATCTTCCTCCGCGCGGCCGACATCATGGACAAGCGGCGCGTCGAGCTCGGCGAGTACATGCGCCAAGAGGTCGGCGCGAACCAGGGCTACCAGGACTTCATCCTGGGCTTGGCCATCGAGGGCCTGAAGGACACCGCGGGGAAGATCGCGGATGCCTGCACGGGCAGCGTCCCCGACTCGATCCACGACGGCATGCGGGCCATCGTGTACAAACGCCCGTACGGCGTCGTTCTGGGCATCGCGCCCTGGTAAGTCCCACAAAGCTCGGAAACGCCAAAATCCTCCCTCCCCACCCCCCTTCGGCAAGCCTCATGGCAATAGTTCTGATGCATCGCAGGAACGCAGCCTACCATCTCGGCCTCCGAGCCGTGACCTTCGCCCTGGCGGCGGGCAACACCACCGTGCTGAAGGGATCAGAACTCCTCCCCAAGTGCTACTGGGCCATGGTCGATGTCTTCCGCGAGGCCGGCCTGCCCGACGGGTGCCTGAACCTCGTCCTCCACCGCCCGGAGGACGCATCCGCCATCACGAACACGCTCATCGCTCACCCGGCGGTCAGGAAGATCAACTTCACCGGAAGCAGTCGCGTCGGTAGCATCATCTCCGCGGAGGCAGGCCGCCACTTGAAGCCGGTGCTCATGGAGCTCGGGGGCAAGTCGAACGCCGTGGTCCTGGCGGATGCGGACCTCGAAAAGGCCGCCCTCCATTGCGCCGTCGGAGCTTTCATAAACGTGCGTCCCCACTTCCTCGGGCTTCAAAAATGTGCACCCGGTGAACTGACAGACAAAGCAGGCCGGCCAGATTTGCATGTCGACGGAGCGCATCTTGGTTCATTCCTCGGTCGCGGAGCAGTTCGAGTCCGCTTTCAAGGCGTCGGTGGACAAAATATTCGGCTCCGCCCCGGACACGCCCATGCTCATCACTGCCGGGTCGGTCACTCGCAACCAAGCACTCGTGCAGGATGCCGTGTCAAAGGGTGCCAAGACGCTGGGTATCTCACCCGAGCTGAATCAAGGGAAAGTCCCGACTCAGATGCGGCCCGTCATTCTCACCAACGTGAACCCGACGATGGACCTCTACGGCGGCGAGTCGTTCGGGCCCAGCGTCTCCATCTACACGTTTGAGACGGAGGATGAAATGGTCGAGCTTGCCAATGACACGGAGTACGGGCTGGCTGCCTCCATCTACTCGGAAGACCTCCGGGCGGCGTTCCGAATCGCGGACAGGCTTGAGTCTGGCGCTGTCCACATCAACTCCATGACGGTTCACGACGAGTTTGCCCTGCCTCACGGAGGTGTCAAGAAGAGCGGCTTCGGGAGGTTCAACGGGACGAAGGGCTTGGAGGAGTTTCTCTACTGCAAGTCGGTGACCTGGATGGAGTAGGCATGGTAGAGCCGTAAAAGGAAAACACGGCGCAAGAGGAAGCAGTCAACGTCTACTTGGCATATTTAACTCAATGAAACTCAATATGCCAGTAACATGTGCAGTGTAATGCTCTGCTTGTTGGAACATACTTCTATGATCTTTTGATGGCCCTCTGCCAAGTCAAGAAGAGTAATCTGACTGGGTCTTGTCGATGTCAACCACAAAGGTCTTTCCGGTGAAGTTCACTATGTGTACTCAACTATGTTTATGGTTAGAAGTAACGCTGGACTATTTTTGTACATCCATAGGGAACTTCGGGATGGGATCCATCCGAGTACGGCATGCATGCATTCCACCCCATCGTCACCCACCATGCTTTAATAAGCGTCATTGTCTCAAGGTTCTGTCACATACGACCATACCCACTGGAAAACTCGGGATCCCGTCCGCTCTCCCATAGATAAGTCAGTGAGGGCCGGATTAGTAGTTGAGTCGGTGACGATCAGCGAATACCTGGTGTTGTATGTCTTTTGCTTTTTGGAGGCATGGGACGAAATGACATCTGGACGAACAACAAGCGCTACGTGTTCGATGTTGTTTTTGTGTTTCCCTTTTGGATGTGCCTTTGTGAGTGCATCTAGTTTGTCAACAGTTTCCGGGCTCGCCCCTTCTGGAAAAAATAGCCCATCACGCCATGATAATTCCCTCGTCAGTAGCACGACGAGCGATGTCCGTCATTGTAAAGACGTGGAGACTGGCCCCAAGACTGGAACTGATCGTCAATTGGGCGGGGAGATGCTCTTAAAGTTGTTTCCATGTCTCATGCTGTGTTAGACCACACATCCTCTACAGGTTGCCAAATGTTATATCAGATCGGTTCCAAGCTGCCGGTTAATTCTTGGTTGGCCACGGTGTCTTGGATAACAGGATAACGGCTTTGGTGGACGATGTGGCGCCGTGATAAGCTGACTGGCTTTTCCGCTAGCCTTGAAGCATGAATTTAGCTTCAAGTATCGGGATGGTATACCTGCCAGTACTGGCTGATGCCCGACCGATCTATTTATTCAACAAAGGCAGCACTGTCTACTGTTATGGTGACCTTTGCTGAAGACAAACCGCAGATGGTCCCTCTTATTATTTGTTTACTTTTATGAGCAGCGTTTAGAGAACCTGCGACTCTCTTGTGACGGGTATGTGAGAAGTACAATTTGTCAAAAGTCCAGCTTCGTTGATTACTCTATCGTCGTTCTCGGGGCGTCTCCAGAGGGTTGTCCCGACCCAGTCAACGTCCTTTCTTTGCCTCTGGAAATACGCTACCCAGGGCTGAATCTGAAGTTCGACCCTCCGTATCTGCCAAAATCGATTAAATAGCAAAAGCTCCAGCAAGCTAAGACATGCCTTACCTCGCGCTCTTCTCATCATGTGCGTTAGGGCATCCTCATTAAGCGTCACCTGTCCTATTACAAGCTTCTATACTGTAATAGCCTCTAACAGTCTAGCCATACTGCATGACTATAATGTAAATTAATTAGAGCCTAAGTAGTGGGCTTGATTTCCCCATGTAATACAATTGGCATTGTCTTTGGTTTTTGGTGCCAGCACACCCGGTCCACTGGCATCTCTAGGCACTACATCAGCGCCACCTGTGGATCGGGAGGAGCCTCTCGTCAATCAATATGCGGTGGTTAGCGACGTTGATGATTTCCAGTTTCATGCCTCCTCTCCGAGAGATGGAGAGAGCTTGAGCCCTCGGCATCGCGGCAGTATGGTCGTCGAAGACCATGCCCGACTCTCTAGTTGCAAGGTAGCGGGTATTAATGGAGATGATGGCGGCGGCAATGGCGGTGATGACAACGGGGATGGTGATGGTGACGATGACGATAGCGACAGCGAAGACGACGTGGACGAGGACAGCCCTGAAGAGAGCAGCTCTCTGGTCCTTCAAGACAGTATGACAACTCCTACACAAAATATCCAAGCGGAAATAGTTGACAGTCTCCAGTTCCACTCAACAGCAGGGTCTACGAGTTGAACGCGATCGATCCTATTCAAGTGCTCTCTCATTTTCACTTCAACGGCACAATTCGACTCAATGTGCCTCTGCACAAGTCAGCATCTCCATTCATCTCGTTCTCCTGTTCAAGGAAAACAGCTTTGCGCTTGACGAATAACAGGAAACAGATTATGTAGAACTGCCCTCAGTAGGCTTCACCTTTACCATAGCAGCCCTCATTGCACCGTAGCACCTTCAAAAAATGGCCAGCATCCCTTTGTTTTTTATATCCATGTAGCCTCCCAAATCATCGCTGCTAACGATATCCACCGTTTTGGAAATAGCGCTGATATGGATGTAAACAAGAGCATCTTCTGAGTTCCGCATATCTACCAGCAGAAACACGACATCTGCGGCCGGTTCGTACGTGTTCAGATCACTTAAATCGAGCCAATCGGGCCCAGCACAAAGCTTTCCGATCTACACAGAAATCAGCAGTTGTGGTTTGCATTTATTGCGAGTTGCCTACTTGCCCGTCGCACTTCTCACGGAGATTTGTTTTCGTCGAAGCCTTCCTCCGCATCTTTTTCATTTCTTCGGGCGGTCGTGAGGAGTCTCGCATGTCCGGGTGTCGGCTTCCCCTTCTCATCCGGGTTGAGGGGTTGAGGCGCCTGAACGCAGCAATCCAGCAATATCGTGTATGGGCCTGATGGGGACTTGACTAACGAGATCACAGGACGCGACCAGACGTTCTTTATGATATCTAGCACCCTAAATTTGACATCACCCCTCACTTGACGCCTGATCAGCCCAAGTGGGTGGATATAAGGCTGACGCTGTGCATCCTCCCACCCGTGTATCCTGCCTGTCAATCTCGAGATTTAGATCCCGCGACATAGAAGGTATAAATATTATTCGTATTGTACATACGCTTTAAGATAAATTACATGCTACTAGAGTAGAAAGACTATTCTTTAATAGTCTTGAGTTGGTTAGTAGCTAAGATATTGACTGTATTATTAAGGTTGCTGAACTTCTTATTAAAATATAGGAAAAGTATCAAGGTTATCCTTAGGGCGTCTCTAGCAGCTTATCACATTTAGGCTAACGTCCTTTCTTTGCCTCGTGTGACACGCTGCTAGGGTTGGAAGCAAAATTCAACCCTCCGCGTCTTCCAGAGTTGATTCTACTCCATGAGCTGAACAAGCTAAGACAAGCCTTACCCCGCACTCTTCTCATCATGTGCGGTCTGGCATCGGGAACAGGTGCTCATCAAGCGTCACCTGAGGTTAACTTTATTCACATGGTTATTTGTGGCTTGCCGCATCCATCTCGCATAGGTACACCGCCTCAAAAAGCCAAACTTGGGACGTTGAGGTTATCGCCGATGCGTCAGGGAAGCATGATCCGGAGCTCGACGTGAACAGCAGTGGCGCAAAAGTCCTGGCTGGCCTAGGTGGCTTCGAGTATGTAGGTCAAAAATCTAGACTAGCCTCTACACACGTTCACTAACAAAGCTGAGACGCCTTCGATCTAAAATGGCTTTTTCAGCTACTGCATACGCCGGGTACGAGATGGAAGATATAAGGGCCAGTGTTTTCCACGGCGTGAGATTATTTCAAAAGGACTCCAAGCTTCCCACAAGCTACAAATGGTCAAAGTCTCTGTCAATACGCAGTCTCCATGAAGTCCCTCTTGATCCTTGGTCTTGCTACTCTGTCCCTGTGCACTCCCACTCCATCAAACCCAAGCCCAGTTGTTCCCAAAGACCAGGAGATTGGAAAACGAGCAGGAGCTGGTACTTCCGAAACTATTTCCTGCCTTCGCCATGTGTTCCATCTATTAAGCTTAGAGAACAAACAACCTAACATTGTGGAGTTGGATCACTCACCACTGGCTACTGGTCCTGCACCATACCCAACGGTGCAGTTTACACCAGGGGGCAGGACGTGCTGAACGAGTGCGGCTCAGGTTTCAAGAAGCAGTATTTTGTCATTAACCCCCGCGACAATCTTCTCTCTTGTCAGCTAGCAGCAGGCAAGTAACCGTTCCCGTCCTCGTCCCTTTTCACAGCTCGCCCCGTCATCTTCCCGTCGACAGCCTTCTCCCCTATGTAATTGCACGGTATCCTGGCTCTTCCAACGAAAACAGAGCGACCATTTTAACAGGTACGCAGGCTTCACGCATGATTCTGTCGAGAACGTCCTGAACGTGTGCGGGTCCACCGGGTTCGCCAAGCGGTACAGGCTGCGGAAGCCGGCTGACAAGATCGAGGCATGCTCGGTCCCGAGCGACTTCGTCTTCTCCTCGGTGCGGTCCACGCTCAATGTGTGCAGCACCAACGGCTTCGCGCCCATATACACGCTGCGGAAGCCGGCTGACAAGATCGAGGCGTGCTCGGTCCCGAGCGGGTTCACCTTCAGCTCGGCGAGAAGGACGCTGAACGTCTGCAACTCGAACGGGTTTGCCACCATCTACTGGTTGCGGACGCCGAGTGTCGGCCTGAAGGCGTGCAGTGTCCCGCGGGGATGGGGATCCAGCTCGAGCGAGAGGGTGCTGGCTGTTTGTAGTCCAACGGAATTCGCGACGCAGTACACCTTGAAGAAACTGTAGTCGTCTTTCGCGTTGGAGTTTGACAGAATTGTTCCGGGTTCTTCCTTGCGTCCTCTGCCAGTTGGGCTACCTTTGTTCATGTAGAAAAAGGTTTCAATTCCATTCTCCACGTGTTCGAGCGCCAGTCAAAGTCCTCTCTCCAATTCAACGACTTCAACGTGCAACCTCGTCCCATTCCTGAGTCTCAACAGCGGATAGGCCCTCCATTATAATCAATCTGCCTCCTGTACCGGCCTGTTGAAAGTTCATGGCTTTCCTTGAAGATGGAGCATGTCCTAGAGGCCCCATATCGTGGGCTAATGTGGCGGACCACTTGACAAGTCGCATGAGAACAAGTGCGATATCGACCTGTCTTGGAAGCATGCTTGTATCGGGGAAGCACCTGGACTATCTTGAGGGTGCCTCTTGGCCGAGCAATGAGATTCATCTAACCACTGGTTCCTAGCCACTGGTCCATTGCGCTACCCAGGGTCTGTATGAATTTCGCCACGAAATCAATCAGTTCGCCTCCATAATGGGCCTTTTAATCTCAAAGTGTCCCGTGACCCTCTTTGGCTTGACTCCTCTGGCCAGCCGCTCGCTGGAGTTGGGCATCAACGGCCTTGATTCCCCAAACTTCCATGGGCCTGACTAGCAACACCCCCCAAAAAAGATCGCCAGGAACTGTTCGCCACGAACGGCGGTTTCGGCTCAGTTTCCGCAGGTCAGAGGCTCACCTGGGCCGCGTATCGGCAATCCCCCTCTTCTTCAGACTTCAATATGGGGCGGCGACCCAAAAGAACGGTAGCGTGGGTCGATCTCACGAGCCAGGGAGAGAGGCGGCAGAGGATGCCCTTCGAGAAGCGC
Organism: Colletotrichum tabaci; assembly: GCA_036851105.1. Taxonomy (NCBI): domain Eukaryota; kingdom Fungi; phylum Ascomycota; class Sordariomycetes; order Glomerellales; family Glomerellaceae; genus Colletotrichum; species Colletotrichum tabaci. The sequence goes on from JASAOK010000019.1 coordinate 817,274, forward strand.
TCAAGAGCCCCTGACTGCCGTACAAAGTGAGTACCGGTACATGAACGAAGGATAGATGACACAGGGGGAAGGGCGTTTGAACCTCTCAAACAACTGTGGCTCCTTTGGCTTGTACGAGATTTCAATATCATGGTGGACTACGTGAAGTCTCCCCTTTGGTCTCCCAAACAGCAACAGACTGCCTTATTTGGGACCTGTGTCTGCATAACGCACAAGTGTCAGTCAACCCCGTACGCATGATTTCGCGGTCCTTGACCACCGATCCACCACCGGTCTTTGAACAAAGCCAGTCACCGACAGCATCACCACCGCCAATTTCGGTGTAAAAAGACAGCCACACCAATCAGCCTCGACAATTCGGCCTAGAAGGCCCCGATGGGTATTTGTGGATTTCTCAATTACCAATCAACAGAGTCAGCCTGGGGTATGTTGTGTCATTAGTGTACATCGTACACTGCCGATGGAGGGGAGGGCTCCGCCTCTGCTCGCAGGACTCGGTACGACAGCGCCGTTTCAAGAGCCTGTAAGATGTCCTAATCCATACCAGGCAAAATGGGCAAATCTGGGGCAATGAACCCGCCAGCCGGTGTCACTTCTCACCGATGCAGACGCAGGCATGGATGTGGACGGAGGCGGACAGATGCGTGAGGCGGCGGCAGCGGGTGGAAGACGGCCCAGCGCGTCGGCACGAAGGGAAAGGAACGCAAATCAATAAGCAGCCACGCCTTCTTTCTCTCATCTTCCTGTATGCTGGGCAATGACTCGGTCGACGGAAATCCGGAGTATTCGTGATGGCCGTCTCGCGTACCTGATTCGCCGTCGGATATCTCACCACTGGCTGACGTTCATCCCCAAAGCGAATATGAAGAAGCCATCACGACTGAACGTTCCATGGACTAACCTCGCGTGATGACAACGAGCACTCGTACGGATCATGTGACGGGATCGGCGACCAGAGCCATATCAGCTCCGACAAGTTACCGCGTCTTCGGAGACACACGCCGTGTTTTCATGAAAGGCATGTATACATGTAAGTCCGTATCTGTACATGTACAACAATCACGAAACCGAAGGGTTGAGGGGGTGGTGATTGACGATCGACTGCACCACCACCTATCCCCATTCGGGAGCAAAATGGAGATGAAGGCAATGTCCACGCCTCGTCAACTTACGTTACAGCGACCGGACGGAGACGGGGGGGCCTTGCCGCGGTGTTTAATGAAGACCGCCCCAGAGAGGAAAAGGAGGAGGCCCATATCGGAAATATCGCCTGCAATCCCTTTACGAAATCAGATTCCGGATCCATGCCATTGGGAACGCCGAGATGGTCAACCGGGACTCGATTTACTCGAGATGATTGGATCAAACCGGCCACCCCCCTCGGCGACCTGGTACGCAACAATAATGGCGCCAGCCCATGCATGCCACCCCGAGCCACCCCGAGCCAGGCTGTTGGGTCTCTGTGATAGAGACTGCCCCGTTGGCTAGCCGGGGGGAGCCAGGAGGATGTTCAACCCGGCCTAGGGTTCACAAGCGTTGTGGCATGAAGGACGATGAGGAATGATTCACACCCTGTCTTCTTTTTCATTACCCTGCTGGTATTGATCAAAGAGAAAGAGGAAAGTGGAAAGCGGAAGAATAAAAATCGACAAGAAGAGAATAAGTGAATGAAAAAATTGAAAGCCCCCCTCTCTGCCTGCTCCAGAGGAACGGAACGGCCGGTCAAGATCCACGGCGCTATGCAAGCGAAATCCACGCGCAGGGCAGGGTTGCCCGAAATTGCACGCCATCCAAAAGTGCCACGGCCATTCGTTCTCGGATTTTTGGGAGTATGGATCAAAGCAGGAGACGAATAGCCCTACCGAGGCCGGTGGGAGCTATCGACGGCAGAGGAAAGAAGGAGAAAAGTACGAGGTTGATAATAAGAAGGGGGAGGAGGCGGAGGAGGAGGAAGAAGAAGAAGAGGAGGAGGAGGAGGAGGTTGATGATAAGGAAGAGAGGAGGCCACCGATGAGGCCACCGATGAGGCCATGCACCAGCCGATGATCGTGAGGTCGCTTGGCGCGCTCGACTGCGGAAAAATGTTTCAGAGCTATCAAAAGTCCGGTTGACAGCTCATCAACTATGCTATGCTACTAAGCCGCCCTGTCTGGCGTTCTGACGAACAGCATCTCTGCATCAGCATCACAGGAATAGCCTTGACAGGGGAGACAGAACCAAGTGCCGTCGAGGGGGGGTGCGTGTTCTTCAACCCGTTCTTCAACTCTCCCGCTAGAAGCGAGCTAGAAACCCAATCAACCACCGAAGAAGTTGGAAACCCCGGGTGCTGGTTGGCCAAGGGGTCTCTTCGGCCTGACTCGCCAGCGGTCAATCTCGCGACCCTGCATGCCACTCGTGACAGTTGATGGCGGGGCCCAAGCCCCTAAAGCCCTGGACGCAGCTTGACCGGTGTGGAGAAGGGAACACTCATCGACATCTCCTTGTGGCCAAGGAGGATTTACATGACGCCCGCACCACCGAGGCCCCTTGGAAAGTTTAAACAGTCCAGGACCAGGGGGGAGGGGGAGAACATGACCTGGCTGTCGAGGTTTCTGCGGGTTTCTACGGATACACATGCGGCGTACGAAATACACCAATGTTCTGTCTGCTCGGGTGTATGAGAGGCCATTGATGGTGTTAGTTGCGTGAGCATCGGAAAGACTGTTGTCGACTCTGTTTTGATTACAACGGCACACTACCTATGGATACACCTTGTCGGTATGGATGGCGCCAGCGAAATCCTCCATCCTTTGGGGCAACGAACGACATGAGACCATGATGTATGAGTCCGGTATGTGCCGCCAGAACAGGCCGCCTGCTTCCCTCTCCCACACACGGTTGCTCGGGTCCGGGCCGAAGCACACGAAGCGGATGGGATGCAGGCTCCGTTCGGTTCGCCATCAAAGCGCTGACACACACGCGCGCACGCAGAGACGAACTCGCAGGCATCGTGGCAGCAGAGAGAGAGAGAGAGAGAGCATTTCCGCTGGCCATAGCGGCGGTTTTCTCAGGGCGCAATGAAACCCTTTTCCCTCTCACGCGAAGCACCGCCTGCCGATCCCGATAAACGATCGTTTCGAAGCGAGCGAGGCGCCTACGACGCCTACGACGCCTACACGTACGATCGAGGGACGTCGTCGTCGTCGTCGTCGTCGTCGTCGTCGTCGTCGTTTGTCGTCGCGGAAGGCCGACGTCGGCTCCGCTCGGGGACGCAAGCGCTGAGGAAGCGGTGGCTATGGTCACCAACCAGCCTGGTGCGCCTACAACAATACAATTTCGGACAAGATGCGATCCCCTTAAGTGCGTAGAAGCAGGGTGCTACAGCCACGGACACCGGCCGCTGCCCGCCGAAAGTCAACATCGTGAGTTAACGCCCCCTCCCCCTTCCCTTGACGCTTGGCGGCAATCTGCAGCCCTGGAAGACGTTTAGGAGGCGAGCGTTGTAACATGATTACGCTATTTGTCTCTTCGTTCTCGCGGTATCGGCGAGATCGCCGAAGAAACCATAAAAGAACAAGGGCTAAGGCAAGATCAAAAAGAGGTTTAAGTCACTGGGGCTCAAGCTTTTTCGTTTATGAGGGAGGGCAGGGGGGGGGGGATTTGATCGTTGCACGTCCTGCCGACCTGTACTTACAAATAGTCTCAGTCTTGACACAGGGACGGAGGACATGGGAGGGCTATGGGGGCGATGGGGGGGCTATGGCAGGCGGGCTAATTTGGCCTTCATCAAGAGCCGGCACGCTCCCGTGCAGGCTTGTTGAGTCAAGCACAGCAAGAGTCGAGACTCTTTGAAAGCGATTCCGGGAGCCAAGAGGTGGTTTCTTCTGGTTCGAGGAAAAAGCATCCGCTCTTTCCTCCCCCTCCTCCTCCTTCTCCTTATCCTTCTCCCCGAAGGTCGACGAGACGGGCCCATTACGAAACCGACGGGCGTCCTCCCTGTTGAGGACGAACCACACCTCCATCCATCCATCCATGATCCATCCATCCGCGGTGCTACCGCTACGGGGCCGGTCGGCAAGCCGCCGGGGCGCACGGAAAAGGGTTGGCACGTCCTGCTGGGGGCCGCCGTCAACAAATAAACAGTAATATGGCATCCGTTGTCACCCGTTCGGCGACAGATGGATGACGTTTCCACGTGGTGGAGGGATAGCCCCGTCGGACAGAGAGCTGGCCAGCCAGCTTGCGGAGCTTGCGGAGCGGACTCGCGCGCGCTCGAGAGAGAGAGAGAGAGAGACAAGACAAGGCGGATGTGAAACGGTGCCGAAGATGGGACAACGTGCTTTTGGTGACATGGTCAATGGCTCTGTGTGAACGGCAAAGATGGTTCTCGTGAGAGGGGGATTGGGGTACGGACCTCCTCTTACCCCAGCAAATACGGGAGGCTCATCAACGGCACTCCCAGTGCGCTGGGAAGATGTCGTCAGGCGCCAAAGTTGCGGTGACCTTATCAATCTCCTTCGGAGATGATGCTATTCCCCGGCGGATGTTTCTCGCGCAGGGGGGGGACGAGGAGGAGGGATGACCAAACTGCCAAAGACATACTAGCGCCGGCACCTTGAGAGCATCTTCAAACCGCCGACAGGGCCACCACCAGGGGCGCGAGATGGACAAGTGCGCCAACCGTACGGGCTGTCCATTGTTTCGCCTTGACAGACCTCTTCTGCCTGATGATCGTCGGGGGAGGGGGAGAAGAGACAGGGGCCAAGCCACGTGCCGTGTGACTATGTCAGAAAACCTTCGCAGCCCCGTCGATTCGGTTGAAGAATACTCTGTACATCCTAAGTAAATAAAACACAGACAGCCCTGGGCTGGACTGTGCAGACTGTACCGGACGGGACTGCCGAGGCACAACGTCTCGACATGGTGTGTCTGTACCGGGGCCCTGCAGGGCGGGCGTGACGCATGAGGCATGCATAAATCTGGACCCGAGACATGCAGCTAGCTTGTATACAACGGGCGTGAGATCCAAGACTGGGCAGACACTTTTTTCCCCCCCCTTCTGCCCTATTTTGCTTGCCTCTGGTTTGGTTTGGTTACATTAACCGGGGGATTTTTATTTTATTATTATTCTATTCATGTTAGACCAAACTCAGTCAGAGGACGGGCCAAAGTTTATTGCAAGTTGACTTGTCCGTATTGGTTGGACCTCATCTTCTTCACGAGACTCGTTTCCCCGGAGAGACCTCATCTTCCAGCGTCTCCTTAGTCTAGGCGTGGGAATTACACCCTTGACTCGGGCCCCGCGCGCGCATGCGGGCGTTGTTACGAGAGACGGCAGCAGCAACGCCACGAAGAAGGACGGCAGAGTGCTAGCAAGGGGGGGAGCATCTCCATCTGAACTTGGCCCGAGGACGGCACCTGCCGGCCAGTATGGTGCTGTACTGTATGTATGAATGTATGAATGAATGAATGAATGAATGAATGAATGTATGTATGAATAAATGTATGAATGCATATATATATGTGTGTGTATGTGTGTGTGTATGCAATTGGTCGTGTTTATCGATGTGAAGCCAAGCCCTGAGTCGGTGTTGTACACTGCAAAACCCTACCTTAACTATCTACTGTACCCTTGTCCCACGAGCGTCTCTCCAGTTCTCCCTCTCGGAGCCTGCTCCTACTTTCTCCTTGATCGTCTCGTTCTCTCGGCTTTCCCTGTCGGTCGAGGGCCACTTGAAGATTCATACCTTGTACACACACCCAGGCCCCTCCACCCAGCGAGCACACGTTCTCTGCTTCCACGATCCCTGCAGGCCCTGCAGGAAACCGAACAGTCATGTGCTGTGGAAGGGGCCGCCGTTGTTGACTGGTCATTTTCATCGCAGGTAAAGCTGCAAATGAGAGAGGGAGAGTGAGAGAGAACAACAGGAGCAAGCAGGCTCCAATGATAGATGGGAAACGCGCCAAACGTCCAGGCCAAATCTCCAAAGAGGGGTTAGCCTCCTACTTGGAGAAAACTCTCTTTTCTCTGCACATCCTCTTCCGGCATGGTTCGAGGTCTAGCGCAGACCCCCCTTTGGGCCAGGGATTGTCACCATACAGCGGCATTCATGTTGTCACCGGCCGGTTTTGCGTGGTCAGTCTGCTCCCCCCCCCCCCCCCCCCACCCCTCTCTGAGTGTACTATGGTAGACTTTAAGACGGAGACGAAGAAGCGGTAAACAGTAGTGCATGTAAGTATATACGGGGTACACAAACACATCACCAAGGCACACATTACAAAGGGGACGGTGCCTGTTTCGCCATCTCTGCGACACCCCGGGCGCGCGGGCTGGCGTCCAGAGCCAATTTTGGGAGTACCGGTTGGACAACTGCCCTATGGATGGTAGAGCCACCCATACCTGTATGCAAGCCATGGACATCTGGCGCGGGGAGCATCGTCAGAGATCGTACATGTACAGGCAGGTCGTGACAGAAGCAGAACGCTCGGAGCCTTCACGGTATCCGTACTCTACTTGCACACATAGTGACGCCATGTATAGTTTTTGTTCCTGACATGAGAGGCAGAATTGCGAAGCAGACCCAACGCGAGACGAGACCGGACAGCACCCAATCCAGACCAGACCAGACCAGACCTCCCTGACCGAGTAACCGATGAGAAGGAGAACGGCCGGACGAAGGGTGCCGGGGTTTTGGATTCGTACCTGAGAATGTGAACCAAAGGCAACTGGACGAGGGCTCTCCCGAACCAATCTACGCCACGCACGCCACTTGGGCTCTCGGGCTCTTTGGCCACTCCCTCTATCCATCCCTTCTGGCCCATACATCGTATGTCTGACCGGCTTGTCAGCTCGCTGGCTGTATCCATGACACTACTACTTGCTGTGCAGACATGTCTTTCTCGACTTGGATGAAGGCACACACACTCTCTAATACCGCAAAACCTACGCACACACCCCCCCTTCGATCCGGGCTGAGAGGCTAGGGAGCACCCAGGAGCGAACAAGCCTGATGAAGGCTCTCGTGCACAAACACACACCCGTTTTTCTGCCCGACCCGCCAGGCAGTCTTAGTTCTTGTCAGTGGGCAAAAGGAGCCGGACTAGGTTCTACGATGTACAGTGGGGGGTCAAAAGTATCCGAACGCACCCACTGCCGCCAACCACCCGCATTTTCACCACATGACTTGAACTGGCCAGAAAACTGCCAATTTTCGACTTTCTATGGTAAAACCATAGTTAAATTGAAGCCTAAAGTTTGCTCTTTAGTATCGTGTATACCAACCCTGTGCTCGAATAACAGCCTCAAGGCGCCGCGGCAATGACTCTATCAACGCCCGTATTCTCTCCTGGGGGATGGCATCCCACGCTGCCTGCAATTGCTCCTTGAATTTACTGATATCTAACTCATTTCTCCTAAAGTTGAATGCTTCAGGGTATAGTCTTTTCAGGTTATCCTTCATCATACGCCAGCAATGCTCAATTGGGTTTAGATCTGGCGAGTAAGGAGGCCAGTCAAGCCAGGAGATCCCCTGATTAAGCATCCATTCGACGGTCCTTAAAGCATTGTGAATAGGTGCATTATCATGCATGAAATGCACAGTGTCATCCATATAAGGGATATATCCTTCCTCTAGGCATGAAATATAGCTATTAGAGCTATACCCTTGCCTCCGGGCGGTGTTGTCTCTCACAAGAAACACAAGCTTGCTCCGACTCTCCTTCCATACCATTCCCCAGACCATAATAGAGACGTTTGCCTTAACGTGACTTATTAGGTTGATGAATTGTTTGTCCCAGCGTTCTTGAGGCAATCTGAATACCCAGGCTGAGGGAGATGAGGTGTTGTTCTGACAGGAGCTCTCATCAGAGAACTGAGTCTATTTAGAGAGGCAAATTAGTGAGAGGATCTCAAGGAGGGGTTAGATGTGTATAGAGGAGTACCATCATCAACTCATCGACCTTCGAAAGCCACTCTCGAGCAAAAGAAAGCCTTTTAGCTGCTGCTTCCTTTGATATAAATGGTCGCGTCATTGCGCGCCATTTGCGAAAGTTGGCGCCCCTTAGGACTCTCTTGATGGTGCTCATGCTGACTCGGCCTTCCCATGACTTAGCAAGCTCCAAGTACGTCTGCCGGAAGTTTCTTCGAGCAGACCTGATAATTGCCCTATTCTCCCGCTTAGAAAGTTTCGAAGGGCGCCCTTTTCGGGGCATAGACTTGAAGGTTGCCTGCTCACGGAAGCGCTGAAGTGTCAAGGCAACTGTGCTAATGGAGCAGCCATACGCGTCTGCTGCGCGGCGGTACGAAAAACCACTGCAAACAGAGGCAATAATGGCAACTCGCTGGAGCTCTGTAAGTTCATCTTTCGGGCCTCGATTTACTGATAAAAGAGAAGAAAGTAGTTGCAAATCGCTCATATTTTGCTCTTGTTATGGGGGTTTGAAGGAGGAGAAATGCGTTGAGGGGATGCTGACGCGACGCGTTGGGTGGGGTGCGTTCGGATACTTTTGACCCCCCACTGTACGTTCTGGAGCCCGGCAAGCAAGCGACAAGAGGCAATCATGCTTCTGGGTTCTGGGTTCTGGGGGGGTTTGCTCGTGATGCTGGTCGAAGCCCACTGGCCCGCCAGTCTGGTCTGGCCTTTGACACACACTCTCAGTCTCCCCCCCTCGTCCCCCGTTGACCTCGACATTCATCCTACACCTCCGAGGTAGCGAGTACCTGTCGACCTAAACCTTGCACCACCCAGGGATTCTCTCTCTTGCGTGGGTTCCCTGAGCGCTGTCCACTGACCGACCCGGCGACCCCCATCCTTTCTACCTACCTATTCTCAAGGTCTCCAAGCCGCCTTGGGCTATCTATATACAGAACAGCAAACCGCCTCGCCCATCCCGCTGAAATCCACACCACGAACGCTCGTCTTCAAATACAGAACGCGCCCGCCCGCCCCTCCTCATCTGGCCCAGCTTGCCTAACGACGACTTCATCCACAGCCTTTTTTGTCTTGTCTTTAGTATTATTATTGTTTATATCTGTTATTCGTGTCCTCAGCTACGTGTCGATAAGTCGAACCATTTTACCATTTTACCACTTTAACACCACTTTTACCCAAACTCTTCCCGTCCGTACGAACTGTACGATATTCGGGTTCCCACCGTCGTTCCTTTACTCGAACGCCGACTTACACCCGCAAGTCCCCGCTGTCGAACCAGACACCCGTCCTGCAGTCCCCCCCGATCAAAAAACTACAAACCTCGAACAACTGAACATGTGCAACTATACACAAGTATGTGTGTCCAAAGATTCGGCTTCACATCTCGCGGGAAACGAGGCTGACTTTTGCCCTTTTTGCGGTGTGTTTCCAGAGAGAATTCCGCTGCAACCACGTCCGCTGGATCGTGTCTCGCTGGTGTCCGCTCTACGCCCGCACACAACGACGCTGCCCTCCTCACGTCACCCACTGCGAGTACAGGTACGTCGGGTTGTCCCGATATCCATCCCCTCCCCCCCCCCCCCCCCCTTCAAGACGACTTGCCTAGTGTTATCTGTCGTCATTGCCAAACAGTAACTGACATGTGTGATTCAACAGAGGAAACGAAGTCTGTGGTATGTCTTTCCCCTCCTTTCTTCCATCTTTTGCCCTCTACGGACTGGCCCAGTCTCTGCCACGTTTGATTCTCGCTCTGCCTCTCATCTTCCCAAGGCCGACAGGGGTCTTCTGTCTGCTCTATGGTGCCACGGAAAAGGGCCCCCCCCCCCTTCAGCACGCTCCACCCAACTCACTCCAAACACCTGGGATTGGGGATTGGGACCAGCATGGAGCATGGGAGGAGGAGTGGCCAGCGAGATTTGGCCGGCAAACTTTGCTGCCACCAATAGCGGCAGAGACAGCGGCAGAGACAGCAGCCCGCGCGCCCTGATGTGGCAGAGGATGCGGCCATTCCCCAAATTTGTTCGAATGACGGGCGACTGACAAAACCCTCCAACCACAGGCGAATGCAAGCCCTCAGCACCCATTGTCTGGGAGAGCATGATCAAGCGCAACAACACGCCCGTCGGCCTCTAGATGAACGCGAGACAGATGGAGCGTGGGAGCGAGGAAATGTGTGTTCTCGAAAACCCGCGCTCACTCACGACGAACCTGCACTCGGGTCTGCTTCTATCACATCTCGCATCTCTACCCACCGACCCTCCGGCCTCCCGGGACCACGCACATGGAGAAAAATGTCATCTCGCTCATATTTCCGTCCTTCCCACCCAACCCACTCTTTCTTCACCGAGGGGAAAAAGAGATTGGGAACAAGAAGGATGCACTTCGTCACAGCCCACAGAACTATTATAACCGAGACTTGGGCGGGAGAGGGGGGAAGGGAAGAGGGTTTCCACACCGGTCAAACCACGCAACACCACCATCAGGACCAACATTCCTTGGCTGCGGAACGGCCTAATCCTGGCCTTGTCAACGGAGCTGCATCGCACTAACGCAGCGTTCCGTGAGGGGTTTCTAACAGGCGACTCACTCAAACATACCATACCGGCCACGAATAGGATACACTGGACGACAAGAGTGAATACCTGAGAGGTCGAACTACCAGAGCCTTGACCAGGTAAGAGGAGGAACACGGAAATCGGCTCTTTTTTTTATAAAAAAAGACGAACAACGCAACAAACTATGGGGAGGGAGATGCCAAACCTGCATCTCAACAAACGGGGGGCGTTTTAAGTGGTCTTTTTTTTTTTTTTTTCTTACAATTTTCCCCCCATCTCTCTTCAGCAAGAGGGAGTTTTCCGGGCAAAGCATCATCATGGAGAGGGATGTCTACGGCGCAACAGAGGGGAATCGAGCATTTTCACCATTCAAAAGGAGCTGGGCAACAAACAGAAGAAACAACGACAATCAGCGTGTTGGGGGGGTGTACATTGTACGCGCAAAGGACGCACAAACCACGACGGAACATTTTCGCCACAGAGAAACGGGCCCAGACGGGAGGAACCGCGAGGCAATGGAGGGAGGACTGGAGGGACGGACTTTCAATCGACATGTTAGTTCACCTGGTTCGGGAGCTTTCCGCCGAGGATGGTGCCGGTTCAAGGACGGCGCTCCCCGGTCCAAGGAAGACGGGATAGCCTTTCCCACCACCACCACCACCACCACCACTACCGTCACCATAACAGTCAATGGACGACGACGGCGACGACGACAACGACGACAACCCATCCCAGCCCTACTTACACCGCCCAACGCTGGCCGACATGGCCCGCGTCAGGCTCGGTTCTGGACCGTTTTTTCGGCCACCACCATGGTCTCTCTCACACTACAACACATCGTACACACAGAAACGCACCCACCACATCTACAGTACAGATGTCGACATCCACACCACGGCGAGGACTGTAGCAGCAGTCTTCTTACATTTGTTGTTTTCCCTTTTTATTCAAACTTGCCAAAAAAAAAAAAAGCCTTGAAGTGTTCAAAACAAGAAGAACACTGTTTGAAATCGGGGGCGTTGGGGAACAGGGCGCGCGGGGACCAGGAGTTTGGGTTACTAGCACACATAGCAGTCAAGTCAGTCTTGCCCACACGGGCACAGGGAGGGGGGGTTTCATCAAAGTTTTGCGGAGTTTTTCACCCCCCCTCAGTGTACATCGTATATACCTAGTTCAAGCATCCGTTTTTCCATCCTTTGTTCTCTTGAACGTCCCTCCCTTATCCACCATCCGGACCAACCTAACCCAGGCTGATGGAGAAGGGCGCTGTGTCGCGTTGCGGTGGTGGGTGGGTGGATGGGGGAGGGCGGCAAGGAAGAGAGCTGAGGAGCAAACAGGTTTCTGTCAAATATCAAGTAGACACCTCACACCTCGTCATATCCGAGTACAGTAAGAATCGGCGCCAGTGCGTCCAAACCCATACTTGGAAGGAGAAAAGAGACAATTCAGATGCTCCGTACATTGTACACCTACCAAAATTCAAATCACCATATTGCTACGTTGACTCTTCCTTTCCCCCCTCAACCCTCTGCCTCGGGTCGGTAACAATTCCTGACGAAGGCCCTGGTGCAGAGAGTCAGTTCTTCTGCAATGGTGGTCTCTTTTTGTTGTTGCATTTAGCAGTTTCAGAAGCCTGCATATCCGTACACGATAACCTTTAGCCTCGCAGCCGGTACCGGTGCCACATGCACGCCCCAGGAGATGTGTCCAAAGTGCCGTGTAGATGTATGTGTTAGTCGTGCTGCTGCTGAGTTAGTCACCCACCAGGCGCCTCACAGGGTTGCTGCTTGACGGCTCAGCGCACAGCACTGGCGACGCGGTGTGGATAGGGATTAGGGTCGCATTGGCGGGCAGGGGTAGCAGTTGTACACTGGCAGATCAGCAGCAGCAGCAGCAGCAGCAGCAGCAGCAGGTTGAAGGCGTAAGGAGGGAACCGGCCGGTGAGGATATGGCGTGCTGTGATCGGACGCCGTCATCTTCGTCGGGCGCCGCGTTCTGAGAGACGGTTGCGGGAGGCGGAATGGCTTTGTTGAGAAGTGACAGTTGTGGTGACATCGGGCATCTCAAGGCTCTCGGGCTGGCAGTGAGCTGTACGGTACTCAAACGTGCTGTTGCTGTTGCTGTTGCTGACTGCCTCGTGTCTGTCCGTTTTTGCTGCGATCAGATGCAACGAAGACACGCTGACGGGCCATCGACCATCCTTCGCGGGTCATTGCCGCCCACTTCCCTCCCCTCCCCTGTGGCCCTCGACTAGACGACGGACGGAGAACAAGACGACGCCGTGGTGAGTTCGGTGAGGAATTAGGTGTGGACCGCCGAAGCGCAGGGGGCCCTGGCACAAGGGCCCCCGGAGAGGTGCTCCCGTTCGCGGGCACCGACACCGAGAGAGTGGGTGCTGGCGTGGGGTAGAGCAACGGTCAAGGTGTGTGTGTGTGTGTGTGTGTGAAAGGGAGCCAAAGTGAGACCACCCAAGCATCTCGCTCTCCTAATGCTACTAATGTTACCCCTTACCAGCACGAGAACCCGTCCGATTAGGCTTTGAGAGGTCTTGAGGCTGCCTGTTCCGCAAGCCACCACGCGTGCCCCCTTTCTACAGTGGCGCCGTGTCTCGAACATTGGGGGGGGAGGAGGGGACGCCAGCCCAACGTGGGAGGTCCTCAACGTGGGAGGGGATATGGTGAAGTGAAGTGAGTGGTAGAAGGTGGGGGCTAGTGCCATTCTAGCGCGTGCGAAGGAGTTGGTCATCTGAAGTCTTTTGACTGTTCGTTCACCTCCCCGTCCGCGTCCCGGTCGACCCGTGATAGGTAGAGGTGGGGGATGGGTTGTTGTGGGGTGGTGTAAGTGATCGATACTGGTGGTGATTACGGGCTAGGGTTGGACAGCCAGGCTGGCTGTCCATGGTTGGCTGTCCGGGCAATGGACGACGGCACATACACACATACACACATAACACACGAGGCAGTCTTGGTTGCAGGCAGGCAGTCGAGATGCGCCGGTGGAGGGACAAGTCGGGCATCGTCCAGCGCCAGCAACGCACATGAGATATTGGGAAGCCTCGTCCGGCAGCGACGCCTTGGAGATGTGGACGTCAGGCACGAGGGGACGCTTATTGGCGTGCCTTTTCGGGCGCTGGTACGGTAACGGTACGGTAAATGTCGTGTCTGTCTGTCTGTCTGGGGTGCCTCCTTTTACAGGGCGGTCGACGGCGGCTGGGTGATGGCCGAGCCACATCAGAGTCAGATATTGGGGCTTACTCGACACACGCGATTACTGTCTGTCTGTCTGTCTACTTCGTGGACGACGTGTGTAAGTAAGCTGGTGTAAGTCGGGCTGACTGACCCTCACAAAATGTGACTGACGACCGCCCTGCTCCCCGCCTGAAATGGGAATGGGCACCAACGTGGCCCACCAGATCTTCGTAATCATGCCGCTCTCGCTCTCCTGCATGTAGGCCAAGCGACATTGACAATGACGGGTGCGGCACTGCAGCTCTACACTACCTAACTACCTACCACTTGGCTAGCTTCGTCCTGCTGCAGCAACGCAAGCGGGCCATCATTTCGCAGCTTGGCTCGACTTGGACGACCGGTGAGGTTGTGGATCCGATCCCCCCCAAACTTTGCATGTGCAAACTGACTGACTGACTGACTGACTGACTGACTGACTGACTGACTGACTGACTGACTGACTGACTGACTGACTGACTGACTGACTGACTGACTGACTGACTGGCCGACTATCGACCGAACGAACTGGTTTTCGGGCTCGCCAAGCTGGCCTCGGGGGAGTGAATCCCGTCGTCAAACGGACATGAGCAGCATGTCAGCCACCAACATATGCAGCACTGTATTGGGGACTTTACTGGCAAGGAAAAAAACGGTCCCCGCCCGCACCGAGGCATCCCGGGAGGTGAAGAGATGGAAGGGGGAGGGGACGGACATGAGTGACACGTCTGGGTAGGGCTGGATGCTCGGCGCTGCACCGTTGCTTTTGTTGCTCCGGATTTGCGGTGCATTGCGTGTCTAGCACAGACTCAAATGACGCTCGACTGACTTTCCAGATGACCCTGCACCATGCCGTTGGAGAGGGGGGGTTTCCTGGCGTTAATCAAAAATCACCCTTCAACAACAAACCATGTGAGTGGACGCAGCTGCAGGGAGCTATGGCCCATTCTCTGCAAGTCGTCACGCCCAGCTCCAGCTCGAAGCGGGTAGTAGTCGACCAACAGATGTTTGCCAAAGGTTGTCTGTCATTCTCCCGTCAGAATCTTCCGCTGGCAAGGGTTCTCAAAACATGTCGCGGGGGGGGGAGCCAGCCCAGGCGGGAGGGACGTCCAGTCTCGTCAACGGATCAAAGGATGCCCATCCTTCTCGTCGGCCAGAGTGATACTGAACTGGCGAGGTGGCCGGTCGGTGAAGGGCCTCGAAAAATCGAAACGACGTGCCAACTGAGTGATAGCAGCCAGCCCCCATACCGCGCCGCCGGTGGCGGCCCCGTCACATATCATATCCGTCCCCGTTGCAGATCTACCGCCTGCTTAGCTGCCCGCCCACCCAGCGTTCCCTGGGGCCTTCTCGAAGGGCGAACGAACCTCTGATGGTGTGAGGAGTGAGCTTTCTCCGGACACGCAAGCCAGGCCGCCGTCGAAAAAGATAGCTGCGATAAGACAAGCAGGAGCCGGGATATCATTATCACTGCGCCCTGGTGATGACCGCCCTCTTCGGCCGCTCTTCATCACACACCCAGCCGATAAGGGAGGTGTGGGGGGAGGTTTAGGGGGGGCAGCAGTCCTTGACTTACAAGCCGTGGTTATGCGGGATATCCCTCCCATTGAAATCGTCTCTTCAAGCTCGTCGTTACCCTGATTGGCTTTGGCTGCGCCGTCGAACTCAACATAGCTTCTCCGAGGCATATCACGCGAGAAGTTATTTTGCCGGTCCTTGTTCACGTCTCCTGACCTTTTCCATCAACCATCCCCCCCGGGAGGCCTGGTTTGATTGACCGGTGCGGGGCCTCCTTGAACCACCACCCGTGTGTCGGGCCAGCATCCGTACACTCTGTACGAAAGACAGACGCGGTTGCAGCCCATTCGAGACAAAGATGGCGTGGACAAACTTCCAGACCGATCCGTACGGCAAGGGCTCTCTATTGTCACCACAAGCATTGTTCGCCAGTGTGACGACGATCCTGTATTGGGTCCATCGGGTGCCCTTTTGTCATGCCATGGCGTCGTGCCGAGCTTCCCCAAATGTTTGTTGTACCCGAACACCAGGTCCACAGTTACCGACTAAATGGGAGCGCCCCCAAATGCTGCGGCAATTATCCGACCTGCCATCTTGGCGAGGAGGAGGAGGGGCAAAAGCGAGCAGGTTGCAAAGACAAACAGCCATGCCAGGTTGCAAAGCAGTTCTACGGACACGGCCGTTTACGTATGCGGTAGAGTCGACAGACATCGCCCCCCCAACCCCCGGGCTCCTGTGTCGTTATCACTCGTCTGCGCCGGCGCGAGTTCCAGGGTCGGCCCAGGGCTTGTTTCCGACCTGCTTCAGCTGGAACGACCGCCGAGGGACTTTGGTTTTTCATCCACCGGCCACCCGGTCCAGCGGGTCGCCGTCAGAGGATCACGCTCTAACTCTCCCCCCCTAGTTCTACGTGAAAAGGGGCCGGAGCATCTCCACCGCCTTGGCTCACCGAGGTTCCGGGTCTGGAAGGTCAGTCGCGCCAGGACGATAAAGACCCCCCATTGTGCACTTGGCGAGCGTTCAGAGCGACGCGGATCGTCCATAGCTGACGTGCCAGTGACCCAACTCCCGGGTTCGCTTGGAGCGACTGACCCCTTTAGAGGTATGCAGCCGTGGAAAAGGGCGAAAGGGAAGATGTGCACCGCCTAGCGCGATGGTATAGCAATCCTCCCAATTACCCGGTTTGACGGGTTGAAGAAGGATCGTTAATTTCGGAGTCGGCAACGATACATACGGACAAGTATGAATACGCTGCTGTTTTCATGTGTGCGTCATCTGCCACCGCCTCATTACCTACCTGGCCGGCTATTGACCTTGGGTCCCCCCTCCGTCCTCATCACAGCAGAACAGTTGGCATCAACAAACGAGTTTCGGTCGCGATGATGCCATTGCTGCCAATACGAGCACAGCGTCCGACCAGTCTCGGAACCTTTCGCGGCGTACACTTTCCAGACGTACCCATAAGCCGGAAAGGTTCGGTTCGAGTTGCCACCGGTTGAGTCGGATCGACAAGGCCCCATGCTCGGGAGGATTTAGAAGTCTGACAGGCGTGCAGCGAGCGCGTCAGTTCTGACAGTGCTTCGGTGAGAAGCGGTCGACAGGTCGGGCTGAGAGGCGTCGACAGGGGTGGCGGGCTGTAGTTGTCTCCTTCCTCCATGGCCATGATATGATGCTGGTGAATAGATGTTCGTTTTTGCCACGAATTCCGCTTTTGGCCCCGATGCTCCAGCTGGCCCCATGGCGCAGCAGTAGTTGAGGTAGCACCTAGACCAACTACGCAGGCCGGCAGTGAAAGAGTCGGTGAGCTAAATGGCGTGTCTGCCATATGAGAAAGTGGAAATCGGACTACGCGTGATGTCTTAAGGGATTGTTCATAGGACAGACAATATGAGTCAAGAAAGTCTGAGCTGCGCATTCTACTTTGGCGGTGAAGGCTCTCTCTCGATGTTGATATTGCTACCCCCCGTTTCCCTAATGATTACAAACTACCGTATTGGTACATTGCGCAGTATGTGCATCTGTGATAAGTACTTGTCACTGCAATACGCAGTCACCATATGCAATCGTGCAGATGAACAATCACTGGACGCTTACTTGCTTAACCGGCCCCAGGCTCCATATTGAATCCTCCTCCAACCAAAACACCACCATCATCATCTTCATCATCACCACCAACCAGGCTTTGGCTTAGTTGGTTCAGTGTATGTCTATTTGTCGTACAGGGTATCCCTGTACGTATGTATGTGTGGGACTAAGTGCTCTAGATAGGTATATATAGGCCTGTCAGTTGCCCTATTCCCCTTTCTATAGATAGACTGTTTTAACTACGTATATCTAACCCCTATGTATAATAGTTATAAGCCTAGCTCTAAGACCCTTTTTTACCTAAATACTACCCCTAATAATTTACTATAATAAGTAATTTAATATAAATAGTTCCCTCTTCTTCTTACTATATTTTTTATATATAACTTTTATGCAGCTACTACTATTACTTTTAAGCTTACTAATTATACTAACTAGCTATTATAGTTTATCTAATTATACTTTTAAGGCCTCTAGAATAGTATATAAGTATATATTAACTTATTTAGTAAAAATACCTTAGATTTAGCCTAGCCTCTAGAGTAACCCCTTTTAATTAAGGCCCTTATTACTAAGTAATACTATTAGTAGGAGGCTAATTTTAAGTAAAAGTATATTAAGTAGGTAGCCTACTAATAAGTATATTAGATAAATAAAGAAGAGCCTACTTATAAGATACTTACTATAACTAATACTATTTAAGATAAATATACTGCCTATATATAAGACTATAAAATTGCAGTTACTAAATAAAAGAACTAAATTATTACTTATAAGTCTATTTAAAATTAAGTATACTTAACTATAGACTAATGTATTTTTATTACTATTTAAATAAACTTTATTATAATTAATAATACTTTACTTTAAGTATTTATTTAAGTACTTAAGAAGTATATAGTCCTAATAGCCTTTATAATACTTATATTAGTCTAAAATAAATATAATACTACTTTAGAATAAGTTAGGTTATTAATAGTACTAGTAGTATAGTATAATAAGTAGTACTACGCTTTTTAGTAGGCCTAGTCCTACTAGATTCTAGAGATTTAGGGCGTACTTATAGCCTATTTATTCCTAGAGGCTATTAGTAGATATATAGTAATAAAGTAAGTAAAAACTACTTTAATAAAACTAATTATAAATAAAGAAATAAACTACTATATAAAATTAGTAGTTAAGTATAAATATATTTTTAATACTATTATAATAGCTAAATAGTAATAGATAGCTAGTAGTATAAAAGTAGGGATTTTTACTATACTTAGGGGCTAAAAGCCCCCTACTTAGGAAAACTCTACTCTAAATAATTCTAAGGATAAGTCTAGTAGGACTTAAGGGACTAATAAGAAGAATAGCTAGAATAAGTCTAGTAGATTTAGTATAAAGAAGGAATCCTAAAAGTGCCTATATAGTAAGGCCTATTACTAGCTAGTAATTATATATAGCTAATTAGAAATAGTAGTAAAGGGTCGGAATACCTTAAGAAAAATATACTTAAATAAGAGTAAGTAGATAATAATTCTTAATACCCTATAGAGGAATAAGTATAGCCCTTTAAAATAGAAGCTTCTAAATAAAGAGTAGGTTATAAATAGGAATACTACTATAAATAGACTTATTGTAAATAACCTACTTAGTTGTATTATGTATTAAGAATAGCCTTATTTAGTATTACTAAATTATAGAGGCTATATATAGTAGAGACTATAAAAGGGAATTAATACTAATATTAGTTAATAAGTAAGAATAAATTATAAAGTAGGGTTACTATTTTAAATAGGCCTACTGCAGACAATCTCTCCCTACTTATTAAGTATTAAAAATAACTTTATTTAGTATTACTAAATTATAAAGGCTATATACAGTAGGGACTATAAGGGGAATTAGTACTAGTAGAGGCTATAAAGTAGAGTACTAATAAAATTAGGCTACTAAACTGTAGAGGCTATATATAGTAGGGACTATAGAGGGGATTTAGCCTAATTTACTTATACAGCCTAAATATTTATTTAAATCTAGTACTACTAAATATATCTCTTTTGTATATAGATTACTTTACTTAAGTAGCCTTTATACAGATGTATATACATCTGTATAAAGGCTAGGGGGGTATATTATATAGAGTATTCCTATATATATATACATATAAAACTAAGTACTTTTATCTAATTAGTAAGGGTAACTATAATAGGTTAATTATGCGTATATTAAGTGTAATATGTATGTAATTATTCTTATGTACTGCAGCTATACTCTACTGCCTAACTAGGCCTTTAGTAGCCTCTTTTCTAGGCGCCTAAGGCTACTATAAAGCCTACTACCTAGGATAAAGCCTGCAGTAGGCCTTTTATTGCTACTAAGTAGCTAGTATACTAGCTAATATATTCTATCTCTAATACCCTCTATAGTACTCTTTGTATGCATTATACCCTCTAATTTAATATACTTTCTTAGGGAAGGGCTTCTTAATAGCCTTTGTAGTTTACAGTTGTAAAGGGTAAAAGCCCCTTTACTTTACTACTCCTTAAGTGCATAAGAAGGTATTTCCTATATTTATTTTAATACTTATAGGGCGTATAGGAAGTTATAGGCTTCCTCTACAGCCTATATATTCTCTTTTATTATCTTAGCCTCTATATAGGTTTTATTAGCAGCTAGATTTTTAGTATAATTACTTTTAAGAATAATTTTCTTATTAGTTATAACGTAGTTCACAAGTGAGTGAGCCACACAAGTGAGTGAGCCACTTTTCTAGCACCCGTACGACAAAGTGTAAGAGAAATTAACCATAACACCTTAAATTAATTCAAACTATTTAGAATCCTCTTCTTCAGAGGTAGATTCAACTTTCTGACATGTGCGAGCATTATGTCCAGTCTCTCCGCAGATGCCACATCGTCGCGCGCGCGTTTCTGTCCTCCTCGCACGACCACTACTTTGACCTGTTTCTACCTGTAACTGCTCTGTTACATCAATTTGAGACTTTATATCTTTTGCCTGATTGATTGTAAGTGTTCCACCTTTCTGAAGCTGTTTTTTTTTCGTACGGCGACGGCGGCTCATACGCTCATTTGCCTCTTGATACTCAGTCATTTGTGCCTGCATCAAAACCTGGTTATGGGCTACCACCATAATTCCTTTCTTCAGCTGCTGCATATACCCAATAATTGACGTTGGGGAGCTATTCTGATGTCGTACGATGCGATTCGTAATAAAATCAGAATGTGAATCAAACTCAATTGGGTTGTTTGGCGTCTTTGGGACCCAAGCTGCTGGTAAGCCAGCAGAAGAACCTGGAGGTGATGGCGTACGAAGCTTCACATCTAGCTGTGAAATCACATGTTCCGGATCGTACGGGACAAGGCCAGTTGCTCTAAAGCCTGCTTGAATGTTTGATGTTGTCATTGCCTTGTCGTACGCCTTATAAAAGGCTGGGAGGAAGTCTTCCTTTGCAATATGCGTAATGTGCACCCGCATAAGGACCTCAATTTCTTGGCTGTACGCCCGTTTTAAGGGACTAAAGCACCCAACATCAAGCGGCTGGAGCTTGTGCGATGAATGAGGGGGCATACAGAGCGTAATAATGTTCTGCTCCTTGCAGTATAGCTCAAAATCGACAGAATGGTGGCTTTCGTGGCCATCAAGGATGAGGAGGCGGTAAGCACCCTTCGTACGACTCCTTGTATGGAAATCAAAGTGCTGTACCCATTCTAGGCCTTTCTCATTTGTCGTCCAACCATTTTCTGTAAGTGTAATTACCCAGTCGGGTGGGAGGGGGCTGTTGCACGTCCAGGAGTCAAGATGGACCTTGCCTGCAAAGATGATGTACGGCGGGATAGAATAGCCGCACGACCCAATGCCCTGGATTACTGTAACCCATTCCTGATTCCCTTGTTGTGCTCCTCTTGGCTTGCCACGTCGTTCAGAGGCTGTAACAACCATTTCAGAGGACATCTTGCCCATCGCAAACCCAGTCTCATCAAAGTTATAGATATCGGTATCGTCTATCCCGTACTTCGCAATTGTGTTTCGTACGAGGGAAAACCACGCGCGATACGCGTCCGGATCTTCGCAGAGGACTCTCTGATAGTCGATTCTTCGATTAAAACGCGTCTGGAGCTCAGGTCGTCGTCGTACGAAGTTTGAGGCCCAGTTTGTTCCGACGCGTCGCGCGCCGCGGTCGCGAAGCAGTCGATCGGCCATTTCTCGAACAGCACTAAGGCGTGGCGAAAATGCTCGCGAATCCAGGTCAACGATGTATCGTACAATGGTCTCCTCTTCGTACGAGGTTAAATTCTGGCAGGGTGGTCGGATATCGCGTCTGGCAGGTTGGCCATGGTATCGTCGTTGGAGGGTTGCACGAGATACTTTGTAGTGAGATGCAGCCTTTCGCACGCTTAATTTTGGGTCGGATCTGAGCGCATTTAGCGCTAGGACTAAATCGCTTTCATTTGAATGTTGTACCATAGTTGTAGGTGGAGAAAAATAAAGGGAAAAGTAGGTTGTACGAAATTCTAGAAAAGTGGCTCACTCACTTGTGTGGCTCACTCACTTGTGAACTACGTTATTAAATTATTATACAAAAGTATTATATTTTATTATATTAAGGGCTTTTATAAAGTTATTTACTATAAGCTCTGCAGATAAAGTATATATAATATTTATATACTTTTTATTAATTTCTTAATGCAGTTAGTAATTATATATATTAATATAATAGAGTTTTATATAGAGTTTTAAAAACTTACTTATAACTAACTTAACTATTTATTAGTTATTATATTATATATATATTATTATAGGCTTTTCTTTTTTTAAAGTATATATTGTATACTTACTGTACTTACTAGGGAGTTAAACTTATAAGTGCAAAATTAATTAGCTAGTAAAAAGAGCTTCCTTAGTAGCTTGCGTAAGTACTAAGAGCTCTACTTTAGTTATTAATATTGTAATAGTATTTTACTTATTAGCCTACTATACAATAAGGCCTCTAAAAAACTTTATAGTAAAGGCCTATAAGTTTTTTTAGTATAAGGTATTATTACTAAAGTTTGTATTAGATACTACTTTAAGGGTATTATTTATACTACTTAAGGTAGTACTAAAGTAAAAGTAGAAGTATTATATTTTATATAGGTATTAAAGGACTCTATTAGTAGTCTTCTAGTAGGCTTTACTTAAGTTTTAATTAAATCTTATAAACCTACTAGCTGCAAAAGTAATATTTAGCTGTATTATTATAGTAGTATATAGAATTATACTAACTTTGTATTAATATTAATTAATTTTATTAGGCTATATATTGCCTTTATGTAGTAGTAGCTTCTTTTTTACTATTAGAGTATACTTATAAGTATTATTTTCTAATACATTAGTATGTATAGGAAGTAGTTTTTTATACTTCTTAGTATATACTACCTATAAGAGCCTAAGTCTCCTTATTATGTAGTTATAAAGAATCTTAAGGCCTAGAAACTATTAAAGGTTTTTACTACTTTTAAAGTAGTATTTACCTTAAAAAGTATGTATTTTAGCTATTACTATAGGCTTATAAGCCTTTAGAAATACTAATATGTAATTATTAATATAAAAGAAGAATATAATTTAGCCTTTCTACTAGTAGTAATTTTTGCCTATAATGCATTAAAAGCCTTAAGCTAATAGCCTACTTT
The DNA here is from genome assembly GCA_036851105.1 of Colletotrichum tabaci. Taxonomy (NCBI): domain Eukaryota; kingdom Fungi; phylum Ascomycota; class Sordariomycetes; order Glomerellales; family Glomerellaceae; genus Colletotrichum; species Colletotrichum tabaci. The sequence continues at coordinate 840,241 of JASAOK010000019.1, forward strand.
CTAAGTACTTTTACTATAGTAGAAGTAACTAATGTAGACTATAGAGGGCTTTCTATAAGTATAGAACTATACTTTATTTATAGTATTCTAGAGGTATTTCTATATATACCTCCTTATTAATATCTACATGCATAAATGTATTTACTATATTATATTGCAGTAGCTTAAGATTAAATTAAGTAGTTAAAGTTATTAGTATTTAGAATAATATACTTATAAGTATTATAGTATATGTATTTTATGCATTTTTTGCCTATTAGTCTTTATATATTATAAGTCTTATTTTTACTTTTATAAGGTAGTTATACTTATTAAGTTTGTATATATATACTTAATAGTAATTAAGAATTTAATTACTATATATAGATACTTTAGAGACCTCTTACTATAATTACAAAAGCTTGTAACTTTATAGGTAACTCCTTTTAGTATTTTAAAAAGTACTTTTAAGTAGGTATTCTACTAGCTAAAAGTATAATATAGGAAGAGGGGGTAAGTTTTTCTAGTAGGTACTATATAAAGTAGCTACTTTAGTAATAATTCTTATATTATTACTATACTTATAAGTATACTTAGTAGAGTGTATAGGAAGCCTCTTACTATTTACTTTTACCTACTTCTAGCTTAAAAGCTATATAACTGCAAGCTATTAGAGTCCTATTTTATGTACTTTTAGACTTTCTACTATACTATTAAAGTATTTAATTATAAATTCTACTATACTTTTATATTTAATTATAGGACTTTATTAGCCTATACTTACTACTAGGTTTAAGTAGCTAGTCTACTTTAGTAGTATATAAGTACTATTTATTAATTATTATATAGTCTTATATTTTTAGTGTATATATTCTACTAGAAATACAGCCTTAAAAGACTTATATAATAGCTTTAGCTATATTTTATATATAGGAATAGTATTACTACTATTTATAGGTAAGTAAGATTCCTTTTTTTACCCCCTTATACTTAATATAGTTGTAAGTGCAGTAAAGAAAAATACTTTTAGTAGTATTACTAGTAGAGTTATAAGTTAGAATCTTACTTTAGTATATAGTACTAGGCTAGAGGGCCTATTAGAGCAGCCTTATTGTAGGCTTTTAGACCTCTAGTCTTTATAGCTGTAGACTTCTAAGGAGGGCTTTTTAACTTTACAACTATAAAAAGTAGGGCTACTATAGGCTGCCCCCCTAGCTTACTTAGTGTACTTTATAATTTTATTTACTTCTTTATTAGTACTATATATAAAGCTTATTTTATATACTTTTTTATGTATAAAGTAGTTAATTGTCTATTATATTTTATTAAGATTTAACTCTTATATACTTTTAGTAAGGCCTTTAAAATTACTATTAAAAATAGTACTTTTATTAAAAATAATATTATATATTATAAATACTTTACTATAAAGGGAATTCTATATGCAAAAGGAGTTACTAGAGCTATAGCTAATAAAGTATTTAATCTAAGTATATAGAGTAAGTCTTTACTTATACTATTTATAAAACTAGGTATTTATAGTAAGTGTATATACTTTATAACTATATACTTAAAAGTGTAAAAAGTTAGGCCTTATATAGGCTATTTTTTTATTAATTTAGAAGTACTTATACTATAGTTAGTATAGAGTCTTTTAACTGCAGGCTACTTACAGTATATAGTTATAAAAGTAGATTACTGCAGTATATACTTTAGACCAAAGTATATTTAGAAGACTTATATTAATTACTATACTATATACTTTTTACTTTATAATAACTATAATACACTCTGCAGCTCTATTTTATATTTAGGTATTTAGAGTACTTACTTTAAGGCGTATACTACGCACTTTAAGGCTTATAATAATCTTATAGTAGTAAAGGAGCTTATTATTTATCTTAATAATTTTTATACAGTAGTTGTATTAAGTATTAAGAAGTATAAGGAAGTCTGTAATTATTATAAGTAGTATATTTGTAGTCCTTTAGTAAAAGTAAAAGTCTTAAGTAAAACTACTACCTTAATTAGAAAATAGTATATAGGACTTATACTCTATATAGCTAATTTTAAAGTTATAAAAATTAATTACTAAGTAGTTACTAAGTTGCACTTAAGTAGCTAACTCTTATAGGCTTTAATAAACTATTTAATAGGCTTTACCTTAAGTGTAAGTATTATAGTCTACTGTAGTAATTTATTAATTTTTAATACCTTAAAAGTATACTCTATAAGCTGTATTAATAATCCTTTTAAGTACTTCTAGGCCTAAGTACCTAAAGTACTTATACTAAGTAATAAAGTTACTAAGAATAGGCTTTTAGTATATAACTATTATATATATATATCTCCTATGCATAAGAGGTACTTTATTTAACTAAATAGCTAGTAATAGTATAGCTACTATAAGTACAGCCTCTAAGCTAAAAAACTAATAGTTAAGTACTTAATAATTATAAATTTTATTAATATATATAATAAAGGACTTATCTACTTTTTACAGGTAGTTATTTCCTAGGCTATTATTCTACTAAAGTCCTTATTACCTAAGTTTCTTAAAGAATATAAGATTTACAGTTAACTTAGAGTAAAAAGTAATTTTAAATAAAGTAAACTTTATAATACTATTACTATATACTCTTAGGTTAATTTCTATAGTCCTATATACTTTAATTAGTAGTTATTATATACTAGCCTATAGAAAGTCTTTATAGAGTGCAGCTCTTAATATTTTAAACTATAAAAGACTATTAAATACATATACTATAAAGCCTAAGTTTAGTATAGTTAATTCTATAAAGTAGTATTAACTATAAGTAGTATAAAAGGACACTAGAGATAGCTTCCCTTAGTAGCTACTATATAGTTAATTAAGTAGGTTAGCTATTTATTTAATCTATTTTAAGTACTCTATAAGCTTTAAGTTACTTTAAATCTACTTATTAATAAGAACTTAAGTTATTTAATTAAGTAGTTTACTATCCCTTTGCAAATAAAGGAGTATATAAAAATACTTATTTATTTAGTACTATAGGCCTAAGTATAATTAGTACTTATTAGTGCACTTTATAAAAAGTATTTTAGTAGTACTTATACTAGACTTTTTACACTTAGTATATATACTTACTTTATATAAGATTATAAGTAATAATAATAAAATTAAAGTTTCTATTAGTATACTAAAATCCTTTAGTAGTTAGTTTTACTAATAGCCTCTGCAGCTATAGTTTTAGCTACTATAGGCTTAATTATTATTATTACTATATTCTTTTTAGGAGGTATTATTACTAAGGTTAATTAGGCTAAAAGTACTTTATACAGCCCTTTTTATAGGCTCTATATTATCTATAGTCTAAAAGAAGTATTTAATATTAGCTAAAATACTCTTTAGTATAAGGGTATTCTTTTTAGCTTTATAAATATAAATTTTGTAGTATATATATACTTAACTTAAGATATACAATTTTGCAAAAACTATTATAAAGAGTATAAACTATAGGCTTAATATTTAGGCCTACAGTAGGCTACTTATAGAGGCTTTATAGAGTACTTTTTCCTACTTTATAATTTATTTTTTAATATTTTATTAGTTATTAAGGTATTTTTTTATAAGTACTATTAATATAGTATTATATGTAATTTATATATTATTTCTATATTTAAAAGAGTATGTACTAATATAAGCCTTAAGAGTTTTTATTTATTAATTAACCTCCTTATTTAAAGTACAGTAGTAAAACTTTAAATTAATAAATACTATTTAGTAAACTTATTCTTAAAAATTATAGTATTATTAAAAGTACTTTTCCTGCATTTTAAGCTCTTTATTATATTTTACTTATTAAGTATAGTATAAAGTAAAATTAGAGAGTAATAAATTCTTTATTCTATATATATACAGTATATTATTATTAGTAGGTAGTAATAGAGTACCTAGTTTTAAGGCTATTAGGGTAACTATTACTAAGTATATTAATTCTACTAAATGCATTATAATCTAGGGGTAGTTACTTAAAGAAGGTTTTTTAAGTTTTTTAAAGTATTTCTTAAGTGTCTTATGTATTTAGTATATAGTAATTAATAAGTTAATTGCAGTCTATAGTTTATAGGCTTTTGCCTTTATTTTTAGCTAATTAAATTAAAAAACTTAATTAGTAGTTATATTAAGGACTATTTTAGTAGTATTATTACTTATTTTAGTATTATTAGTACTTATAAATAGTTTTACTAAGTTTATTACTATTAGTATATAAGTATATAAAATTCTTAATTATCTAATTAGTAAGAGTAATTATAATAAGTTAATTATACGTATATTAAGTATAATATATATATAACTATTCTTATATACTGCAGTTACACCCTACTACCTAATTAGGCCTTTAGTAGCCCTTTTTCTAAGCGCCTAAGGCTACTATAAAGCCTACTACTTAGGATAAAGCCTGCAGCAGGCCCTTTATTGCTGCTAAGTAGCTAGTGTGCCGGCCGATATATCCTATCTCTAACGCCCTCTGTAGCGCCCTTCGTGTGCGTTATACCCTCCAATTCAACAACTTTAGACAGGTATATATAGGCCTATTAGTTGCCTTATTCCCTTTTCTATAGATGGACCGTTTTGACTGCGTATATCTAACCCCTATGTGCGACACTATTCAATGCGACACTAAAGTCTCCGACTGATCTAATGACCCTCGTTCCCTTCTCGACAAAGTCAAAACTCTCACTTATAGCCGGCCCCCGTCGGTATTCGGCAATGCGACGTCGAGCACAATGCGCACGTAGCTCCACCCGGAATAGCACCACTTCGAACCCTGACTACAGGTGCCGGCCTCTCTTTGAGATTCTGGTGCCGGAGGTGCCGGGGACGTCGTACTCAAGATTCATAAAATATTCCAGCATAAACCGTGCCAATCGCCAAAATGCCGTGGTGGCCCCCCTTCGACCTCATTTCACAAGGCGTGCCCGAGCGCAATGTTCCCTGCTTCCCAGCCACGAAGTTCCAGGAAAATGCTCTGTGCCTCCGTTATGAATCGCTATGACCTCCGGAGCACCCTTGGATTAGGGGACCTCGACTGCCCCTCGAGATTGATGTCTTGCAGCTGTCAGGAGGGGCCACAAACGCCCTGATGCGACTCAAAATCCCCGTCTGGCCCGCCAAGCACCATGCTCAGTTATGCCGATCCTGCCTCTGCTACAGGTGCTACAGATGCTACAGGGGGGGAGGGAAGGTCCAGGGAGGCTCAGGCAAGGCCGCTCCGAATGCAACAGAGACAAACAAAGCCTGGTTCTCTCTCTCACCGGGTTACACCACACAACCGTCTCCGCAAACAACTTGCAGACGGCAATGCTCATGTGACGAGCCCCGGCAAGGGTTTGCTAGAGTATGGACAGCCCAATGTGGGCGTTGGGCGTCAAGCCCGCCACTCATTCGTATCCATCTTTCGCCCTTCAGACCAGAATACTCTGTACGGACATGGCCATCATCAGTCTCTTATCGGCGGCACTCTGGAGGGGGGAAATTGCCCCTTGCACAGCTGTCCGGGACTAGAGACGACGCTGCGAGGGATAGATTGACCAATTTCTAGAACGTCTTACCGCTCAGGCGTCAGACAATAAGAAGCGACACCATATTACTCCCTCTCCACAATTATCGGCATCTGTCTGCCTCCCACGGACGACTGTAGGTAGACAGGCGAAGCGCTGACAGTTCAAAGTTAAAAGATTTGACTTTGACCGGGTCTCGAGCCGGACCGCCCGGCGCAGCCCACCCCGTGCAATTCGGAATGGAACAACACGTTCTCCTCCCCTCGTCGAGACACGATGGTGCTTTAAAGTGGGCGGATGAAGAGGCGTCATGCCACATACGAGCGAATCCAGCGTTGCAACAAAATCCATCCAACACGTGGGTTTACGCACTGGCGTGGACCGCCAGCTGCTCCAAAGGTATCCCACCGGTGAGCAAACACAAGGGGGGAGGAGGAGTCCACTTCCTGACCGAAGTGATACATACAGATTGGGGAGCAGAACCCTCTTGAGTTTGCACCATCAGAGAGGCCATCTTCATCTCTCATCCCTGTAATGGGGTGATCAAGGTAGCAAACACCATGGCCAAGCAATTAGACACAATAATCTTGACCCGAGTGGAGAGCAGCTGGTGGGCTAGGCGACAGGAAGGTATTCAGTACGAAGCTGTGCCGCGCGATACGGGTGCATGAAGGTCCCACACTACGTTGGCGGGAATCGGCCGGTGGGATTGGCTTATTCGCTCAGCAAACTGCGTCTGCCAGGTCGGTCACATAGTCTCCGATCTTGCGTCTCTTGGCAGAGAGACGTTGTCCTTCTGTTGGAGATCGTCGGGGCCTATCACTCATGCTGGCCTCTCCACTATGCGATGACTGCCAGTCCTGCAGGCTTGCCTTGCGGCACGTACTTGGAATAGCAAGTTACAAGAACGCCTCTTTCACACGCGCCCAGAGACAAACAAACACCCCATCTTGGTAGAAGTGGATGCGGCCAGTTGCTGGTTATGGAGTTTGCTCCAGTCCGTCAACCAAACAACTAAGCCAAGTCCCCAACGAGACAGTACGGAATCTCCAAATCGAGGGGGGGGGGGGGGGGGGGGTGATTAGTTAAAAAAGGCAATCTGAAAAGATTCGGGCCTTTATGCGCCTCTCCGTGCTACTTTTCACGGGGGGGTGGGCCATTGACCAACTTGTTGGAGTCATCTTCGACAACCAACATCACAACCAACGGCGAACGCAACAAGATCCCAGCCAATCTTCCTACAGTGGGTTAGAACGATGTGGATCTCCCTCCAAGGCCAAGTCCATCATATCTTGGGTCACCCAATGATGTGGTCTGGACCGGTTCCCAGGCCCCCGGGTTGTATGCTGTAGGCGTAATGTCCTGCCTGTTTGGCCAAATCATGAGCTGATGCCAACTGCCTTGGCTTGTTAGATCGCCAAACTTGTATTCCCACAGCAGTGACAGATAGCAGGCGTTTGTTAGTCTTGGTAGCCCACGCCCTCTCAATCGTGGACCTCCCACGAACGAGGGTTGAATGCACTTCACGACTGCCCAGCGTGCGTCCTTCAGGGGCCCCTTGTTGCCGAATGAATGATGTGTTACCTCGTGTCTGCCGTGAACACGAGCCAAGATAGTTGCGCGGATAGAAAACAATGTCCACGACGTTTCCCGAATGCCGAGATCAAGGTTGATTCCCACTAACATTGCGCGCTACCCACGAGTTCCAAATGAGGGGAGCCAGGCCCTGTATTTTTTTTCTTTTTTTTGCAAAAGCCTTGCTGATACTACGTCAGAGTTCTTCCAGAAACTAGAACGATGCATCTAGCCTCTGCCGTTGTTATGATTGGGATAGGAGGAATGTGTTGACCACCAAAGGATCATCAACAAACGGCTAAACGACTACATGATGAGATAGTTGCCTAATCGCGAGAAACGAGGGGAAGTCGTCCGAGGGGCCGCCGACCTAGAAACCTGGGGTTCGTCGGTATTACTTGTGAAACACCCTATTACTGTGTCGGTTGTGAAATTCGTTGGAAAACCTCAGCATCGTTAGTGCGAAACTCATGAAGCCGATCAAGCCCGAGAACCGAGGTTAAGTATTTAATCTCATCATACATCTCTCATCCCGAGACAGATGCCATCTGATGTATTGCTTGAGGCAATTCAAGTGATAGGCTACAGAATAGGCTACAGGCCATCCCCCGTGGAAGCCTGTCCTCAGATCTCATCGTTGTGGGAGTCCTATTGACCTCGCCACGTTTTCGCTCTTGAAGCCAACCTAGCCAATGGCGGATCAGAGACAATCGGGTCGTCGTCATGTGGCAACGAGACGTCCACGAGCGAAAAATGATAATCCAGTACCTCGGGAAACCTCTGTATGGCCGCTTGCCAATGTTGATCAACTTCGTGCTTCTGCAGTGTCATGGCGGACGGTTGGTTTTGATCTGAGGCTCCACTTCGACTTTTCCCCTCTAGTCTTAGTCTCAGAGGATGCTCCTGTCCAACTCGCGAGAAGGATTGGTTGTTCGAGGGAAGGGCCTTGGCATGATTTGATGTTCCAGGCCGAATATCCTCCTCCCCTCTTGGTTGCAACAGAGCATCTCCCATGCTCAGATCCAAGCTAGAATTCTCGCCTTCCGCTGGCTGAACCTTCCATTTGGCCTCTTGCAGATCTTGTTCGATCCCACAAGATCGGTTAAACGTCCTGAGAACATAATCGGTTGACCTGTCTCGCACCCACGATCGGATCTCGCTGTATACAATATGCATCATCCTGGTTTCCGCTTGCACTACAGAAATATTCAACGCTCTTGCCTCGCAATCACACATTGCACTTGCGGGCGCGCCGCAGATGGCGCAGTCAGGATCCATGTTCGTCATTGACGGTAGTTCATAGTGTTGTCTGACAAATGCATACATGATTGGATCGTTCTCTGGGTCGATTGGCGAACCGTGGATGGTAGCGATGAAGCCCCACTCAAAGAGTCGTTGCTCGTTACGTGGTATCCCGGAGAATACTCTCAAGTAATCGGCCGTCGGGACCTCGTCCTGAAGAGACAAAGGAGGCAGTTCCGGGTCCTGGCTGGCCGGAGATATTCGGCCCTTGGTTGTCGAAGCGAAAGTATCGGGCTGTTCGCTATTCGTAGTTGTGGTGTCGTCGGTTGAAGAGCATACGTCCCAGCCATCATTCTTCAAGGTGCTTCTGCTGGGTGCTTTGGCCGAAGAGCCGCTGCTCTGTTGACTCTCTGAATCATAACGGGCCTCGTCAGCTTCCTCGTAACTGGGAAGAGACTTGAGAGCAAGGGCTCGCATGTGGCCGATGATGTGATCTTCCATACTGCTGACCTCGTCCATTCCGCAGAGAGGGCAGGTCTGGAACAGGGTCCCAGTCGCCCGGCCATTTCTATCAGCAAGGACTCCAAGCTGGGCGTCAGTGAACTTTCCGGCGTGAGACTCCTGCATATGGTTCAGGTAGTCCGCCCTCGACGAAGCCGTGAAAGGCCCGTGAGACTTTGACTTGCAACTCCATCTCAGGGTGTGTTCGCGCATATGCTTGAGCCAGGGGCGGCTATGGGCGTACAGCTCCTCGCACAAGTCGCACTCTTCAAACAGGCAAACGTAAGGGTCGAGGTCGCTTTTGACATGTTCCCTAAAATAATCAGTATACGGTGACTCACAAGTAATAGATGGCTTCATCTGGCATCAGCCTGATGAAGTGCTTAGGATGGGCTGAATGCTTGTGTACATACCTCCACTTCTTTTCGTCGACGACTTCAGAGACGGGCAGCGTGCAGAAGCAAAAGGGACAGACAATTTCTTCCACTGCTTTGAGACATTCTTCCCAATGCTCTTTCAATGCTTCTCTATGAGCTGCCTCGGCATCAGCAACGGTGTTGAAGCCGGATTTCCCAATTCTCGTTTCGACGCCCCTTGAAGCCCCGTCAACTTGCTCTCCCTTGACCTCAATCTCCTTGACAACAATTGCGAGATTAGCTTCTCTCTTGGCTTTGAATTTGTTGTGTTTCCGTGTAAGAGCTCCGCATGGAGCCGGGGGGAAGCGCAAATCAGCGTGGTTGCTCAGCGCCACGGTCTTCGACCGCGAAACCACCGATGGGGTGGACGCCTTTTTGAAGTGATCAGGTGCCAATGTTGTGGCAGTTACTGCTGCGGACCTCGCGACGCTTTTGGCCGTTTCGTCTGGAGCCTCTGCCTCTTGTGCGGTTGTTGTAACTTGAGGTAGGTTCTGTCCTGGCTGACATCGGACTCTGGGTTGCGATGCAACGGGCTGTACAGGTTCCTCTCGGGTCCGGGTCGGTGTCTTGCCGTAACGAGACCTTCGATATAGGATCGTTTTCCTTCTCAATAGCATCGTCTTAGCGAGGCGTTGCTGGATGGCCTCGCTAGTGCCAGGGAATTGGTCGCGAACATTGTGAGCAAAAAGCGCTTCCAGAAAGCTTTCGACGTCATTGCCTTGCTCGTCTCGGATCCGAAATGCGCTCGCCACCTTTTTCTTGTGCGTGTCTTTGCTGGCTCGACGGACAGTGTTTGAGAATCTGTGCAACAGACTGATGTCTTTGGAAACACCCTCGAGAACATGGTCAAAATTGGGATCTACCGCTTCCAGCGACTCCTCAGAGACCTTCAAGCTGAGTGAAGTCAAGATCTCGAGACCTGAATGAATATGGTCAGCCAGATGACACTTCAACTAACCTCATCTGAAGAGACACCGTTTATACACACAGCTTAGAGCCCGTAGTCCCAAGGCTTCCAAAAGTCCGCCAACGGCGTCTTGGACGTCGGGTGCCTCACGCAAGCGATGGTCCAAGGACCCTCGACCGGGGGCAAAAACGCCAATGTTCGCCGCCCAGACCGAGAATCTGGCGACCTGGTTTTCTACCAGAGTCAGCTCTCGCGGATGGACGTCTGCGGCTTTGTTGAGGCATTTTTGAAACCGCTCTAGACACGACCGGGCGAGGTCTGCAATCGTCAGCGATGCTGGTGTCGTCTCTGTCAGTGCCGATTGTTCTTTCTTCTCGAAGGCCTCCATTCTTAACAAACTGCATGGCTTTGGAATGTTGGTCGACGAGGATTGACGGGGGCGGGGTTGGTTGTCGAGGGCTCAGGGGACAGATCCATCATGCAGATAAGATGATGCAGCTCGACAAGACTCGCCCTTCTGATTGACTGGGTGATTGATCCACGGTCTCAGCTGCTTTGTCAGCGTTAAATCTTTTGAGGTTTGCTTCCATAGGCTGGAAGGATCATGCCACTTCCCCGCTCCTATGCGCCAGCGTCTTGTTTGATGTCGGCTATTCAGCCTGATTCATCATCTGCGCGCTCGACTCGACCTGGCATCACGTAAAACCAACGTCTAACCCATGGCAATTCCACAAGAACGAAATGGCGCAGAGTTTGGAGTCTCCCAGAGACCTTGATATCGATGATGTACGCCTGGCGTCGGCGGCATACACAACATTCCAAGAAATCGCTCAAGTTCTGCGGACTAGCGAGAAGAATGTCCAACTCAAGATCTTTTACGCCAGCCTTACGGCCTACTGTGTCATCATACGAAACCACACAAGCCGCATCGGCCAGGCATCTGTTGGGTCCGACAATGAACTCATCAAGCGGACTCTCTGTCTCCTGGACTCGACCATCGTTCTGGGCCCTTCGACCGCCGAGGCTTCGACAGGAGGAAGGATACGGACACTCATTCGACATTGGGGAGATGTTCGTAAGCTGCAAGACACCACCGCGAAGCTTCAACTCATACAGCCCTGCCTAAGTTTCGGAAAGACTGCCGATGAGTGCAACAACTTCCTCCTGTCACTTGCCACATGCGAAGAGGAACTAGCAACGCGGTACCCTGAGAATTCATCGGCGTGGATGGCAGAAGACTTCGCCCCCCAAAAGAAGATCAAAGAACCATCCTACGCGGTATGGAAAGCCGCGCAGTCTATGTTCAACGCTTTGGTATCTTGCAATAACTGCCCATGTGAACCTGCTCACGAGTTTGGGGCCCGGCTTCGTTTGGGAACCTATCGACAACCGGCTGGTACTGCCTGCGACATGGCTATAGACGCCGGCCAAGACTTCAACATGTTTCTGTCCATGAAGAAAGACTGGCACGAGGCCCGGGTTCATATGCCTAAGGAATCAGTCGTTCGATTCGGTGACGGGGCAGCTCAGCTCCAGAGGAAGATCATCAGACCAAAGGTTCAGCCATCCAAGGTCAAGAGTCTTTGCGAACCCATCACCAAGATCATGACTATGAGGGCTTACCGGCTCGAACTGAAGGTCATGCGGGAAAAGTTGTTCATACTGAAACCAGAGAAGAGTGAGTCTTTAGTTGACAGGGCGACGGATCCCGTCCCATTGGAATACTTTCTTAAGAGCGGGTCGCGGTCCTTGACCGAAAGGACGAGGCGAATCCTCGCCGTGATTTTGAGTTCGGCGGTCCTTCACTTACACGATACACCGTGGCTCAAATCCACGTGGAGTTCCTCAGATGTTCTGTTCTTCCGCACATCGTCTTCGGCTATCCCCCTTCGGCCTTTCCTCCAGACGAAACTATCAAGTCTCGAAGCGTGTCCTCACTATGCCGCCAAATTTGATGGATCCAATGACAACGATCCTGAAAGGTCAGACGGCCTCGACCCAGACGACATAGATCCGGACGACACTGATTTCGACGATCTGATTCACCAGGCACAACACCACTGTCCGACTCTCGTCACGTTGGCAATCATTTTGATGGAGGTGTATTTCGTCACCCCATTCGATCTTCTCGCCAGAAACTTTGGCGTGATTCTGGATGAAGATGAAACCCAGCCGGACCTAATCCGATACATCAACGCAAACCTGGTATTCCAAGCTTGCAAAGACGACCTCCCGGAGGATACCCACTTTCACCAGGCCGTTGAGAAATGTCTGGACCCAGAAATCTGGGAGGATGACAACGGCGATAGATTGGACAGCGAGACGTTGAGGGCACGAATTTACGAGGAAATAGTCCGGCCTCTCGAGGTCGAACTAAGCCAAGCATACAGTTCAATACCAATCGACGATCTCGACAGGTTCGCGCAGAGTCTGGACTTTGCGAGCTGGGACCAGCCGGTACAGGATTTCAACCAGCAGTCCGCTTATGACACGGTGGCGGACGACCAGCTCGGCCGACCGAGCAACACCCCGTCTCCTGGGGCGATGCCTTTGTTTTACCCGCCACGCCCACGCGCTCTAGATCCTCGAACTCATCACTACAGTCCAAGCCCGCCCATCTTGATTTATCAAAACAGAGGCTCTGACACTGTCCTTCCCGTTTTATCAAATCCTCCACCGATGAGCGGCGATTACAAGTCTTTCCAATTCTTTGACGACGAGGCCATCCCTGAGGCCGTCAGCAGCGAAGCGTACGTTCACACAGCCAGATTAGTACTTATGGATATTGGACTACCGTAAGCGTAACTGCCTACTGACATGATCGACAGATGCTATCGTTACGAGAAGTGGAAATCGGACTACATGGCTGTCTACGACAAGTTTATTCCAGACGAGCTGGACATCACGCCCGTCAGAGTCGCCGTTCTCGACACGGGCATCGATATGACACATCCGGACGTGGAAGCTCGCATCGAAAGAGTCAAGGGGACATACAACTCGTTGACTGACAGGCATCAGAGTAAAGTTCATGACCGAAACGGACATGGTACCTTCACAGCATGCCTCATTCTCGACTACGCCCCCGACGTTGAGCTGTTCGTTGCCAAGATTGCCGAGAAGGACCCTTCAAACCCGAGTGTCATTGCTAAAGTGAGTATTCGGAGTCCTTTGGACCCTCTCCCATCATGCCAGTTCTCTAACCCGAGGTGTTGCAGGCGATTAACTGGGCAGTCACTGAATGGAAGGTGGACATCATCTCCATGTCCTTTGGGTTCCCAGACCGCGACATCGAAGGCTACGTCGAGTTGGAAAACGCGCTGCAGAACGCCTACGCAAACAACGTGGTCCTTTTTGCTGCCGCCTCGAATAGTGGCGGCAAACTCGGACGCTCTTTTCCGGCGCGCGAGCCGGAAGTCATTGCCGTGCACGCCACCGACGCCAATGGCAACCGTTCCCACTTCAGCCCGACTGCCACGGACTACGACATCAACCTGGCTACTGTCGGCGAAGCAGTCGAGTCGGCATGGCCTGTGGTATTATGCGAGGACGACACCAAGTACGTCAAGCACAAGTCAGGCACGTCGTACGCGACCCCCATCATGGCGGGCATGACGGCATTCCTGATGATGTATGCGAGAATTCATCTCCCGCAACAGGCACACGCCTTGAAGAAGCAGAAAGCCGTCAAGGCGTTGCTGAGAAGGCTGGCGGACAAGGGAACGGGTTGCAAGCCCCGTGATGATTATCATTTCGTCAACCTGAGCTTGTACTCCGATAACCTCTTTGGCAAAGGGAAGAGCTTCATCGACGGGACTATCAAGGACATTCTGAAAAGCACGTAGATGATACCCAGCGGTGCCCGGTAACTTGATACCGGATGAGAACATTCCAATCCATCAAATAGACAACCCGAGACTCTAATGTCTGCCGTAAAATCAAACGCTGTTAATTATAGGCAGTCATTCACGCCCTTTATCCCTTACAGCATTGTTTCATTCCAAATGGGGCACCTAACCGTGCTAACTGTCTATACATCATTCGCGAGTTTCTCTTCCGTAGGCTTTTCGCTCTCTGTTTCCCTTCCCTTTGGTATACATAAAAAAAACCACCAGCAGCAAGCCAGGTTTGAAAACAGTTTAGATGTACAATTAAAGAACAAAGAACTTAATTGTGAGATGAAACTCTCGAAAACTGCTTTTGATTTTACGAACGATACTGTTAGGTATTTGTAATTTGTCGTGTTGAGTGTAGCGACATCAGGGGTTGGCATTGGAGGAGAAGCAAAGATAAGTCATGGTACGAATGCCAAGATTGGGACTCACTAAAAGCAAGGCGTACGTTACCTTAGGCCTGCTAGTAAGTCTTGGTATGATGTCATGTGCCGCAGGAAACACAGCAGGTCGCTCTGGAATAATCGCGCATATAACTGCTTCATCGAATATCGCGGTTTGCTGTTCGTATGTCGGGATTGCTTGTCCGTTCATTGGTAGACCTACTCAAGCCAACATGAAACTCCTTGGTATCTTTTCACTATTGTCTGCGGCAAGTTCGCTCGCTCTAGAACCTAACTATACTTCCCCTGCGGGCGTTGAAATCTACAACCCCTCAACACTGTTCACACCCACTGGACCATGGAGCCTGATGTCAAAGGCAGGCAACACTGTCTACATTGCTGGTAAGGAGCTCCGGGTCCAAGACAACCAGGCCTTTAGTTGCTAAATGAGTGACAATGATAGGCATGCGAGGCATCTACCCATCCAACAACACTCTTGCGCCAGTCGGCATCGACCGGATCCGCCAGGCCTACGCCAACATGATTCAGCTTGCCGAGTTGGCTG